>JAWWLZ010000025.1:13747672-13774144 GCA_035041345.1 Poliocrania exsul
ATAGTGGTTGAATTAATACCAAGTACAAATGATAACACAATTTTTACACAGCAAACAGTACTAAACAAATGGAAGTATTAATAATATTTTTTTTTAACAAAATCAGCATGAAAATAAATAGATTTGCCTGCCACAGCTCAGAAAATAGCAAGTTCTGGGGCTTTTATCTTGTCTAAATTTGTTCTGATTTTCATTTCATAGGAAGACTTTATCAGTTTTTGTTAAAACTGTACATATCAATGTTTAGGCATAAACTAATATAATTTTTTGCTTTTAAAAGAATACTGAAAAAGAGCCCTGGGTGCATACTGCTCCACACACAAACCTGCACCAAACCTTCCAACAGAGAAACTTGAAGCAGCAAAGCAGCCATGAACACTGTCCAAATACAAGACCCACCAAAAGTGAGCACCTCAGAGACATTCAACAAGAACACTTATTTCTGCCATTCAGGAATATAAATCATTAGTTGAAATTCAAGCATGGGAATAGGTTCTGTGCCTAGAGAATGTTTGGCTCAGGTGAAGCTGCCCAGACCGGAGCCAAATAAATCCCTGTTACGCACAGCTTAGGGGCAACAACAATACCCTGCAGCACGTTTGGTCCTACACAGCTCCTACTCTGCAACCCCCCGCCCTCCTTTCAGCTCCAAAGGCAAACCCTGTACTTTGATTGTCTTTTTTTCTGTCTGTATAGCTGATACTTTCTTCCTACAAGAAACTAAAGTTGTAAGACATTTATCAACCTAGCGAGCTTTTGAATTTCTTCTCCTTACAATTTAATAAAACAAGCTCAAAAATCAATACAAGCAGAAACAATCTTAAAACTATAAGAGACTGGGGGTGTATTATATTTGATACTCTAGATAAAATAAAACTTGAGTCATCACAGATCACACACCATAATAGCAATAAAGCAGACAGGATTATGGTAATTAAGTAGACAGATCAATAAAATATCTGTTATATTTTGGCAAGTCAGCAAGTAGCCGTGCTTTGAGTTTCTGACCCAGAGAACTGTCTGATACATTTTTTGTGGCCGTGGCATAATCTGTCATCAGCAAAGAGCTTCCTTATGTGTTTAGCTTAGGGATGAATTAAAGACAAATGCTGGATTTCACTGAGATCACGGCAAAAAACAACTCCAAGGAAGCAGTCAAAGCTAAACAAAATATAATGAACTTCGAAAAAGAAAGAGTTGGGTGTTTGGGGGAGGGTGTCCCTTTCCTTTTTAATTCAGGGAAGCACAACCATAGTTGATTAACTTGTGGACATGACTTTTGATAGTTATGTAAATGTGAAATTCATAGCAAAACACGAAAATCAGTTCAATTTCAGAAGTTTAGTCTCAAGATATATTTGAAAGAGTAAGTTCCCTGCTGACTGCTAAAGCACAGCTCTGTGACAGAGAGCACAAAGCTAAATCTCCCTGACAGGTTTTTTGTGCTTGCCAGAATTGAGCCACTGCTGGCCCAGGTTTGCTTCATCTATGTTTGATTCATGCCTGCACCCTGGACTTGCAATTTAAACGTCAGGTGACAGTAAAAACTTGAACTTGTTCAAGCAGAAAGGAAACAAAAATCCAAACAAGTTAAAAAGAAATACCATCTTAAGTAGTATAGGACAAATCTTCAGCCACATTTTTAATTAAAGATCTGAATATTCTTTCTCTTATTTTATACAACTTAAAATATTTTTTCCTTTCCTTATGAGGAAGTAGATTTAAACAAACCACATTTTCCACTTCTAAATAATACTTAATTCTCTGGAATTGCTCATACACACTACTAACCTCAGAACTTAGAGGGTTCAGTACAGCAGTATTATATTCTATAAATAGTCCCTGAACACTTGTAACGTCTTTTAAAAGTTTTTAGTACCTTTAAAAGTAAATATGGGATAAAGTTTCGAATAAATGTCTTTTTAATTATTTGCTTTACATAAATATTATTTCAATATCATAAATAATCTGGCTATTATAAAACCATTCTAAAGAAGATCTGTTAAAATTGATAAGCAGTCAAAGGCAGTGGCAGGAAAACAATGCACATGAACTCTGTTCACAGATCACTTTGAAGTTCTGAAGGTTTTTTCAGATAGCCTTCTGCAAAGAAACGTTCACTCAGCTACACCTGAGTAGCAAATTAAATATTTGGCATTAAATTTTTTGCTTTTTATTAATTAAAATATTGAAATTGTACAGCAACTCCAAGCAGGGAATGCAATGCAGCCACACACATGTGCAAGTCCAGCAGGAGCCCACCCCATGTTTGGATACCTGGGCATCCTCAGTCTACTTTTTATTCCTTTCATACTTTCTAACACAGAGTACTATTAATGACTGCAAATACCAGCCTTTTCATTAGACAACTGTTCAATCAATGTTTTGTAAACACAGTCAGAAAATACCTTCTCAGCAAAGACAGAGATTTGAAGCCACAAACGACACCGATTTTTTCAGTTATTTTACACTGCATCATTTTCTTTTAATGAATTTTTGTTAACAGAGATGTCTTTAACGGGAATAGTTGAGAAATGGTAATTTAAGTATCAGAGAATAAAAGGCTCAAGATATTAACTAGAAGGTTTAGACAAAGATCAGAACTACTGAATATTATTTGCTCTTATAGAATTTTTCAGAGTAGTATATTATTTTCTCCCTCTCACTACTTTCAGGCATATACCATTAGGATTTTTTCAGAAATTTCAAAGTTCAGCAACATAACACTGCTCACACCCCTAAATCCACCCATTCTAGGCTTAGGGACACACTCTTGGCTTTTATTTTCATTAGGGGTCCCTCCACTGACATCACAGTCCAAAGCTGGAGGCCAGGTCTGAAAACCACCCATAAGGAAAACTCCACCAGTCTCAGCACAGCAATTCTCTCCCAATGCTCCCAGGAGCTCACTGGTGCTTTCCAGTCCTTTCCTCCTGCTGTTCAGCACTGCCCAGCCCAAGGCAAGGATTTCCACCAGGCCCCAACTCTGTCCTGTCACTATAAAAGCACCAAAGGTAGATGCACATGCCAATAATTACTGTGAAAGACAAAGGGCAGAACTGAATGATATATGGTGAGGCCAGACCTCGATGACATGATTAGCGAGACAGGATCTGTAGTGTTTGTTGAGATTATCAGTGCCTAAGAATTTCTGTAGTTAATACGTTACAACAGCACTACGTGTTACTGTGGTGCTGCTCATCACTAAAGCATGAGGCCAGGGCAGGTTGGACAATGCCTGGAGCAACTTGGTCTAGTGGGAGGTGTCCCTGTCCATGGCAGGAGGTTGAAACAGGATGATCTTTAAGGTTCCTCCCAGCCCAAACCATTCTGTGATTCTCTAAGGCATGACACAAGCGTGAGACATGGGGCATAAAGGAGGTTTGGTATCAGTGTAATAAAAGCAGTCAGAGTACAGCTCAAGTCCTTGAATGGCTTTTGAGGGGGCAAGAAGCAAAGGTTTGTCTTTTTAAGGGATATTCTTGAAAAACAAACGTCTGTGCATCTGCTCAGGGTACACCGAACACTTGTTAGTAGTGTTGTATCACTGGAAGATTCCCTGTGAACATCATAACTGAGCAGTTGTAACACTGAAACACCCTCAGCAGCACCACTTTATACAAGGTATCTTTAAAGCACTGAAATTACCATCACAAACCCCGCACTGAGTTCAATTAGATAAGCAGGATTTAAAAAGCTGACAGTCTCCTGTGCGGCGAGAGAATAGTGGCTTTACGACAGGACTCCTTTCCTCAACGAGCAGCAGAGACGAGAACCTTTGTATTTATGAAAATAAATCTGGGACTCAGTGCTCAGCTTTTCACTTCTGCAAGAAGTTTATTTTCAGGTGTCCACAACAGAAGTATTAGCCTTGGCCTCACAAACATTTAAGTCAGACACTGTGAGACAGAATGGTAGATTGAGAAATGCCCATTGATTTCCACAGCTATTTCTATATTTTCCACACTCAGAACAGTATACTCCTACCCAGTTATGAATTTATTTTGTTAAAATCTAAACAGAAGCAGCAAACTTACAGGTGTACACACACCGTGACACTTGGGAATACACAATCCTTGCTTTTCCTTCGAGAGAGAAAAGCTTATACAAAAGGCAAGATAATGAAGAAACACAATATGATAAAGTTAAAAAACTAAGTATTTTAATATTATCAATGTTTTTTAAGAAATCTAGAGCTGAAACTTAACATCCTTAAAGTAGAACCACATAAGTATTAATAATGGGAACACAGTTTGGGAACTGTACTAATAACTGTCACTTCATTATCACAATAAATGTATTACTTATCTTCCATTAATTAATAAGCCATTTGTCCAACCAACCATCAATAGACCATAGTGATGTAGCACAATATATCTGTATTTATGTTTCTAAATTTTTCCTTTCCCTGAAGGTAGTCCCTATTCCACCAAGACAATCTGAAGATAACATTTTCCATATACACATCCATCTGGAAATATAAACTAGGAATGGTACAACATCTCGGATGAAGAAAAAAACCCAACCTGCCCTCAAACATTATCTCACTTTGCTATACTTTCACATACAAGGATTTTGGATTTTCTTGTCTCAGTGCTACTCCTATATTTTAAAACCTTTCAATAGCTTGGATGATAAAGCCTATTTTTCTCTTACCAAGATAAGCCATTCCATCCTCAAAAACCTGAAAGGATATGAATTTTGTCAGAGCCCTTGAGTTACGAATTCCTTTGCTTATGCTTAAAAGGGTGAAAAAACTGATCTTGCAGGGAAAAGACAAAGACCAAAAAAGCCACACCTAACATGGCACTGAAGCTGTACTGTTCCCAGGCTACACACAGCAACAAATTACTCTCTCAAAAGAAGAATGCAGGTCTTACATGAAGTGGAACAATTAATTTCACGCTTGTCAGCCCAGTCTCAATAGTGTGTTGATTTGAATCAGATATTTGGGGCGCATTCCTGCATGCAGCGGACAGTCCTGATGCCTCCTGAGCAGGCACATTGCAATGATGACTATCATTGTAAAACAATCCATCAATAAGAGTAATTACAGTATTGATCAAAATGGCTCCTTGTTTCGTATCAGAATCAATTCTCAGGAGCTGCCAGAAACAGAAATATCTAATGGACTATTCCATCACTGCAGCAACTGAAACAGCTAATATTCTGGAAAGCTCTTAATAATTACTCATTGACTCTAAATTTCTGCTTCAGTGGTTAACTATACCCTGCTTACTGTTGCTTGAAAGTCAGTAGCAGTGGTTGAAATAAGATTCCAATGCAAATTCATAAAGTGCTAACATCTGCAAAAATATTCAAAACCACCTTATATAATTTCACTGTGTTCTGTTAATCAGAGAATCTAATTATTTTTCTTATTACATTGTTTCTGGGTGAGAAACTGCATTTTGGATGCCGACAGCTTGTTTTACAGTGGCTGCTCCTACAGTACCCTACAACAGGCAGGGTGGAATTCATTACAGCTCAGAGTGTAAACAATAGAAGGCATAATACCATTAATGGCATCTTTTTGTGTAAATGTCACTGAATTACAGATGGTGTTAAGGCAGCATCAGCTCTTAATGCTGCACTATAAATCCTGGAATATATAGAATAATAGAATAGTTTAGGTTGGAAAATACCTTTGATATCGAGTTCAACCATTAACCCAGCACTGCCCAGTCCTCCACTAACCCATGTCCCTCAGTGCCCCATCTACACATCTTTTAAATGCCCCCAGGAATGGTGATTCCACCACTTCCCTGGGCAGCCCCTTCCAGTGTTTGACAGCACTTCCAGTGAAGAAGTTTTTCCTAATATCCAGTCTATACCTTCCATGGCACAACTTGAAACTGTTTCTTCTCATCCTGTCACTTGTTAGCCAGGAAAAGAGACCAACATCCACCTGCCAGCAACCTCCTTTGAGTTGTGCAGAGCAGTAAGATCCCCCCTGAGCCTTCTTTTTCCCCCACACTAAACCCTCCCAGCTCACTGGGTTGTTCCTCCTCTGACTTGTGCTCCAGACTTTCCCCAGCTCCACTACCCTTGTCTCGACATGCTCCAGCACCTCAACATCCTTCTTGTCACGAGGGCCCTAGAACTGGACACAGGATTTGAGGTGTGGTCTCACTGGTGCTGAGTGCAGGGAGGGCAGTCACTGCCCTGGTCCTGCTGGCCACTATTGCTGTTACAGGCCAGGATGCCACTGGCCTGCTTGCCCACCTGGGCACACACCAGCTCATGTGCAGCCACTGATGACCAGCACAGCTGAGTCCATTTCCACTGATCAACTTTCCAGCCACTCTGCCTCAAGCCTGGAACACTGAGCGGGGCTGTTGTGACCCAAGTGCAGGAATCAGCACTTGGCCTTGATGAACCTCACACAATTGGCCTCAGCCCATGCATCCAGCCTGTCCAGATCCTCTGCAGGGCCTTTTTACTCTCAAGTGGATCAACATCCCACCTAACTTGGTCTCATCTGTAAACTGACTGAGGGTGCCTTTGATCCCCTCATCCAGACCACTGGTAAAGATATGAAGCTGAACTGGCCCCAGCAACTGAGCCCTGGGGAACACCACTAGTGACCAACCTCCAGATGGATGTACTTCCATTCCCACCACTCTCTGGCCCAGCCATCCAGCCAGATTTTTATTAAGTAAAGAGGACACCCATCCTAGCCAAGAGCAGCCAGTTTCTACAGGAGAATGCTGTAGGAAATGGTGTCAAAGGCTTTACTGAAGTCCAGGTAGACAACAACTACAGCCTTTTTATGATCCACTAAAGAGTCACCTCATCACAGGAGATCAGGTTAGTCAAGCAGGACCTGCCCTTTATAAACTGTCTGGTGCTGACTGGGCCCGATCCCCTGGTCATTCTCTATGTGCCATGTGGTGGCACTCAAGATTATCTGTTCCATGACCTTTCCTGGCACCAAGGTCAGACTGACAGGCCTGTAGTTCCTGAGATCCTCCATCCAACCCTTCCTGTAGAAGGGCATCACATCTGCTAACTTCCAGTTAACTCAGACGTCTCCAGTAACTAGACCTACTGAGAAGTGATGGGAAGTGGCTTAATGAGCACTTCCACCAGCTCCCTCAGTATCCTTGGGTGGATCCCAACTGAATCCATGGTCAGTTTGTGTGCCCAAGTGGTGTAGAAGGTTGCTGACCATTTCGCCTTTGTTCTTGCAGCTCATGGGCTGGTACCTGGAGAACAAGTGCTCTTGTTATTAAAGACTGAGGCATTAGAAAGCATTCAGTACATCGGCTTTTTCCTTTGACACTTTGTTTTCCAGCATATACAACAAAGGATGGAGATGCTCCTTAGCCCTTCTTTTTGTTGCCAACATATTTATAGAAACATTTTTTAACTGTCTTTTATGGCAGTAGCCAGGTTAAGTTCGAGTTGAGCTTTGGCCCTTCAATTTTCTCCCTGCAGAACCTCGTGACACCCTCGTAGTCCTCGAGTTCCCTACCGTTTCTTCCGAAGGTCATAAACGCTCTTTGTTTCTTTTTTCCTGAGTTCCAGACAAAGTTCTCTGTTCAGCCAGAACAGTCTTCCCCACCCACTCATCTTTCAGCACACGGGGGCAGCCAGGCCCTGTCCTCTTAAGATTTCCTTCTGGAAGAATGTCCAGTCTTCCTGGACTCCTTTGCCCTTCAGGAATACCTTTCCAAGGGACTATGCAAGCCAGACTCCTAAACAGGCCAAAGCCTGCCCTCCAAAAGTGCAAGGCAGCAGATCTCTTCTCTTCCAGTACCTTCATACACATTCCTGTTTCACTTCAGATTTGTCTGTCCTCACACCTAAACTGTCCTGAAAGTGAACTGCAGTGAACTGCATGTAGCTAAGACTATATTAAAATACATTTGCATGCTGATATCATCTTAAATTGCCAATAAAAACGTATTTAAATTAATAAACTGGCACATTACACAGGCACTGCAAGAATCAGCATTATACCATTTCTAATAAAATACTTTTATATAACACATTAGCATTATCATCAATTGGAAATCACTAATATTTCCTCTGATGTTTGCTGAAGTAGCGTTAATTACGCTCACTTTCTTTTGGTATTCATGTACCATCAGTGTAATTAATTTGGAGTTTACTGAAGTGTGAAATGTTCTGCCTGATAATAGATTTCCCAGAACCTCATACAGCAGTCAACCTTAAGCATTCCACTTTTGCTCAGGCTAAACAGAGGTTGAGTTCAGTACTACAGTATCCTCAAAGGGAAAGCAGCAGCTTCAGAAATAGCAGCAAACTGAAAGCTTTTTTTAAAAATATTTTGCTGATAAGGTCAGCATAAATATTTGTGAACCTCAATTGATGAAAAGGTAAGCTGAAATGTGGAAAGCCACCAACACAAACAGCATGGCTGAGCTCTGGCTGCAGGGTGAAAAGGACCAGTATCACTTCCACTTAGTTTTAATTGCTTAAGGGTGTCTTTTGCAAATCACTGAAGGTCTTAGAACTGGACTTAATAACATGGAACATTGTGAAGCAAGGATGCTTAGGGCAAAAGATATGAAATTTAGCAAAGAACATCAAGGAACAGTTATTATATTAAATAACAGCCCTCCTCTAGTCTGTCATTGATAGCAATGAGGAAACTCCAAAAGTCTATATAGGACCTGTTTCACACTCCACTGAAGTAAAAAAAAAATTTAATTTTCCCCCCCACACGTTTAGGATCAGGCCTTATCATCCAGAAATCTCCATAAATACCAACACAATGTTAACATCAAATATTTGAATTCTTTAGATATTTGAACACTTTTCTATTTATGCCCTCTAAGTTGTGCTCTACATGATTTCATGTTACTAACATTGCCACGGCTTTCTTCCTCGAGGGGATTACATTTCAAACCTAATGATATCATCAGAAGGTTTATCTACACTCATCCAAGATGTTTTAATCATTTCCTGGACCAACAGCTGGCAATATCTGTCAAAGGCAGTACCTTTAAAAGTCTAGAAATCTTAGTGCATGAGCCACCTGACACTACTGCTGTCACAATTTTTGCAAAGTTTAATCAGGAAAGAACAATCATATTCAGATACTACCAAACCACTTCTGATAAACACCAACTTTTTAATGTGCACCATTATATTTTAACCCTACAGTCACAAGGATGAACGACCAGCAGTTTGTACTGTTACTGTTCACATCATTTCCTTCAGAACATGACAGGTCATGAAAAGCTTCTCTAAATAGCATGCTTAAAATTCACAAAATTAAGTTTAAAAATTTATCCCCAAAACGCAAAACCAGAAAAAGCAGATATGTATCTTCTTTGGAGAACAGGGAGGTTTTTTTCATGCTCTCTGTACAAACACATCCATGCTGTGCTAAGGGAGCAGATTGTGGCTTAGTGCAGCCGGACCAGCTACTACAAGCCCAGACAGGAATAAAAGCCTCCAAAACAAAATAGAATTTTGTGAAAAACCCGGGTAAATTTTTATGACAGTATGCTTTCAAAATACTACAATAAAGAGTGTTTGTGAGATAACCATAAATTATAGGTCACTTAGAACTGCCAGGAAAACTCCCACAGAGGCGTCTTCTCTAAATCAAATGCATGCTCTGCACTCAGGATACACATCCTTATGTCTTCATAATTTATCCTTTTTATTTGCCATGATATTATCTGTTTTAAAAGCCTTCCTTGAGCAAAAGTTATGCACAGCTGGTGAAGGAATGTCAAAATCCTTGCCCTCTGAAAATAGCTGACAGAGTAAAATAGCTAATGAAGCCCGAGGTGCCTGTGTGCCACCATTAGCACAGAACTAGTTCGTTCTATTTCAACAACTCATGCTCTTAAAAAAGCAATTTTAAAATGCCAGTGAGATAAGTTTTCTTGATATACCATAACAAAAAAATAAAGCACCATTTACTTATCTGCATTATATCACTATCATTAAAAACTACATATTAATAAACTAATAAAAATGCTGACAGACAACATTATTAAGCAAGAAAATATACTTGTAGGTATTTGCAATTATCATAACATTTCACTAAGATCATAAGCCATTAAAAAGTCATTAAAAATACACAGTAGCAAACCCAGTGAAGCTAAAATAGAAAATGCCTAAAAGTTTACAGTAAAAGACTTTCACAATCTTCACTCATTTTCTTCCACAATCAACACAAAAATTTTGGAATTCAGGGTAGCAGTAACTTATACTCAGGGATACTCTGATATTCCATAATAAAATTAATGACATTTTTATGAAACTTGTGAAAACTGAAATGAAACAAGTTACTCTCCAAAGCCAGCTGCACCCTGAGAAACCTCTGTCCATCAAGACCTTGTCTTTTACCACGGCATTCCCAGTTTCCTCCTTTGGGGAAAAGAAGAGATACATAAGGAACCTGTAGTGCCCTGGAATTCAGACCTCACTGGTATCTGCAGCCCTGCTTGCTTTGAGCTACAAGAGGAAAATTACAGTCTGCAGTAGAAATAGCTTGTAGCAGTTAACTGCTCTGCTTCTTATCCCCACAGCCCCTGAAGTCTTTACAAATGCCCGTTTGAGAGAAGCAAACATTGTAATTTAGGGTATTTGTGAATACTCAAGTTAATGTCTATTTAAGGCAATTTACTCATTAAACTACTAAACTTACAGTTAATAAATAACATGCTTGAGATAAACACTAGCAGAAATGGTTAGTAAGTGTACTTGGGGCTATACTCTGGAAATACAAGCCTTATTCATCTTCTATACAAAATTGCCTTTGTGGAAGAGAAAACTAATAATTGCTCACTGTGACACAAAGACACAGCTCTGAATTGTGATTACACGTGGATGTTTGCAGACAGAACAGGGAAGGGACAGAATTAGACTAATTCAGGACTAAATTTAGCCTTTATCTGACACAAATATACTTTTTTCCAGTTTCGACAGTACAGGCCATGGCCAAGCAAGGTACCTGCCAGCATCACACTGGGAGCTGCAGCAAACCACGTGTGGCAGCAAAGCTTGGCCTGCAGAGCAGTTTTCCTCCTTCCATACCCACAGCATTACAGTAAATAAGCTGTTCCATTACATTTACTCTAAGTCTCTCCTATTCCAGTTTTCACCACGTGTGTTGCTGTGACGCACACATAAATGCAGATTATCTCAGCTAGTTCAAAGAATTTCATTTCTTCTAAAGGCACACAAACAGTTTTGTTTGTTGTCATCCTCTTATCTCCACACTCTTCTCAACCACGTTGCCAAGATAAATTCTCATGTTATTTCAGCCACTAATAATTTACCCATCTGACAAGTAATAAATTCACTTGCAAGCTTCAGGACAGTAAACCAGAGAAGCTAAACTCATGAATACCTAATCCACTTGAAACTTTGCTTCATGGTGGGGAAGCAGCTGGTGTGCTGCGACCACTGCTTATTACGGTAATCACAATTATTTCACTCGTTCCTGGAGTGCCGGTGCTGCTACAGAGTCCAGCTGTTCTCTCTTCTGCTGTATTTAGGCTGCAGACTTCTGGGGCTGGAATTGTCTTTTCATTGCCCATATGTAACTATACACAATTGAACTCTGAGATGCTCTAAGACATAAAAATTACTCAATACAACAAACACGGTATGAAAAGTTTGTTTTCATTCTATCTCAGATTGGTTGCTATTATTGTTATTCAGATTACAGAAGTTGAAAAAATAATGGACCTGTCAGTTCAATGGCTGAATAAATTACTTTAGATGGGGTCAAGAGGAGTTATCCCCTGCTTGGCCTTTCATTTTGAAAAAGAAATACAGATGTCAATTGGCAAACAGAAGTGGAGTTTGGAAACGTTGCTAAGGCTGAATTTTTACTTTTACAAAACATTCTGAAAATGCAAGAAATTAAATGCTTTGCATTTGTAGGACACCACTCCATTACTGAATTAATTTATTTCCTGTGTACAAAGAGGAAACAAATGCCAACTCTGTGTAAGGGGGAAAGACAGCAACCCCTATGTTTAGTTTGCCTAAAGAAAAAATTCTTGTGATCTTTCCCATTAGAACTGCCACTGTTTGCTGCCAAAGCTGTTGATAACCTCCAAGGACAAGAAAACAGACTGTAGTGTGCTGGTTTTCACTGCAATTCTGCATGTTAGTTATATGGGAAGAACTTCTCCTTTCACTTTCTTGGATAATCAGAAGCATTTTTTTCCTCCATCATCCTACCAAAGTTAACACTGGAAGATGAAAATTTTAGATCTGTTAGGCAGTGGCTCCCAAGATCATCACCAACAGCGCCAGCACCGCCACAAAGCGGGTGGGAAGACCTGGGGTGGAGCAGGGCGGGTGCGCGGAGGGCAGAGCCAGCCCCGGGGCTGCAGCGGCCCAGGAGAAGCAGCGCAGCACCACGGTAGCCCAACGCCCCAGTGGCTCCCCGTCCATCTGTTTTTCCCGGCTAATCATCCTCTCACGCCAGGGGCCGCTGCCATCACTCCTAAAGATTAAGTGCTCGAAACGCAGCAGCCGTTCAGATCCACCCATCACAAAGGATGTTTACAACTGGAAACACAGGGATCTGTTCGAACCTTCATCTTTAAAAACCGAACAAACAAAAACCCTCAGGGAAATAACAAATGAGTAAGTTATGCTAAGAAAAACAATTTAGCTGACAAACTCAAGCACTTGTAAACTAAGAAAAGCTCGATTTACAGTTGCAAAAGCATTTTAGCTTGCTTATACAAACACTTTATGATGTAAACCTCACTCTGCTTGACTTTCTTCATGAGATCAGTAACTTTCAGGGCACAGGATGGTCTCTCAATCTCACAAATTAAGGTTTCAAATGTGCAATTTTGCAATTGCGATGATGCTTTTTATGCAAAATTATTATATTTAATTGCTATTTTATTTCCATTCAGTTCTAATGTTTTCCATCAAGGAAACATTTCTATGGATGCAGCAACATTTTATAACTCCAGATGTAGATCTGAATCATTAACTGAACCTCAGAAAACCAGACGCTAATTCTAACAGCTGAAACAGTGTGAACAAAAGCAAAAGCTGCATCCTATGCATTCCTATAAACCTCTTAAGAAAATACACCCCTAAAAAGACTTGCCTTTGCATCTTTGGTTTGAAAAAGAAATGCTTAGTGTTTTGCTTCTACTCACTGAGATCATCTTCCACAATTCATTGTGACTTTCACAAAAAGAACTTTCTTTAACCTGTACAAAGATAAGTGGTTGTATCTTCCATTTTGAATGACAATGTATATAACTAATTCAAGAATGCAAAAATGACTGAAAAGTGGCTTTGAGCTTCTCAAATCCAATGCTCAGTGTGCAAACTGACAGCAGTATCTGGTTTCTCAGTGCTGTCTCCCAGTTCTGTCAGCTTTGCACTGGAAGAACTTGAAAATGCAAAATTTTATACTTGTACAGTAGCACAGGAAACGTCAACAAAGTTGTTTTGGCAAGTATAGATGCTCTGAAGGTACTTTTGTAGAAAAATAGAAGTTTAGAGATTTCCATCCCACTGACAAACTGACAGAGACAATCAGCTACATGATTTTATTATTTAAATTAAAGCAGAAATCTCTGTGTTAATGAGATACATTTGGGAACGTAGGGTCAAACCCTATAATGGTTAACACAGTCAAAAGATATGAAACACCACAAAGCACTTGAGGGGAGTTCCTCACAACATTAATTTTTAGCCTGCCAGAATAATACTCATTATAAAATCCCACAGATGAAAACTAATGTACTGTGAATTTTATACCACTTCATTATAATTCAAATGACTTTTTCTTCCTTCTTACATTTTCATTGTTTGATAAACTAAAATACTTCTACTTCTATAAAGCACAGGGATAGTGGCAATGTTCATCAAAGAGCATATTAAATAAATAATATTCAACAACTAGATATGGGTGAATATTATTGAACTACATTAGACCACAAAATTGTCATTTTGTATCAAAATATGACTTATATAGCAAGGTTAAAAAATCTAAAAAGACAAGTGTTCTTTTAAGGCAAAGAAAAATCAATCCTTTTGTATTAGCTGTGCACTGTTCTAAAAATCATAGAATCATAGAATGGTTTGAGTTGGAAAGGACCTTAAAGACAACCTTATTCCAAGCCCCTGCCATAGGCAGGAACACTTCCCACTATCCCAGATTGCTCAGAGCTCCATCCAGCCTGGCCTTGAACACCTTCACAGACAGGGCAGCCACAATTTCTCTGAACAACCTGTTCTAGGGCCTCACCATCCTTACAGTAGGGATTCTTTTCCTGATAAAAATCGTTCTTTATGAAAAGTGCTTCACACACACTCTCCAGCTATTAAGGATTTGTAAATAAACATTAAGTCTTACCTACAAAATAAGCATATTCTGTACATTGTATCATACCCAGTCTTTTGTAAGCCACTGATAAAAAATTAGCCCAATAGATTCTACACGAATTCATAGACCATTTTACTGGACCAAGTACTTTTGGATACCCAATAGTTTCTCAGCACCTCCCTTATTTTCATGATAAAAAGTCAGTTTCACTGCTGTTCACAAACAAAAGAGACATTTTAAGTACTGGTGTCTTTCCTCTCTTGAGACTCTTGTCCCCAGTGTAGGTTGCAGTCTATCACAAAAATATTAATGTAACTGCTATAATAATAAAAGTAGATTGACAAACTATTTTCTTATGCTAATTTGAACCATCTCAACAGTTCAGTCCCAATCTCTTGATGTTTTCTGTGAACAACAGAAAATACACTGAATTTTTTCCAGCACTACTGAGAAGTGTTTCATTATGAGCAAAACTATTTCTGTACCATGCCACGGAACAGCTCTTTTCTTTAATCTCTCAACATAAAAGCCTCCATACACTATTGCTCCCCACTTTACCATGCCTACTGGAAACTCTGGGATTTTCTCTACCAAAGTCATGTCTTTCATACCTCTTTAACTACTTATAGCCAGTTTTTCCCTTGCTTTTCAGGAAGAATTTTAGACCCATAAATATAAAATAAATTTATGAAGGAAATAAAATGTAACATCCCACAACTATGTGTTTGCTTTCACAAAGACTTTAAGTAGGTCAAAACCCTTTAAATTACTACTGACAATTCAATTTTCTTCCATTCTTAGGACGTCTGTGAGTGCCCAACCATCAGCAGATCTGGCCTGACTGTTGGTTTGTAGTGCTAGATCCAACATTTTAAAATAATTTTCAAGGCTTCCTCAGAGAGTCTGCAGAGGACAAGAGATACTCAGTTCAGCACTCCCCTTGCACACTCCAAATTTGCCTCTAAATTCCAGGCTCTTCACCCAACGCTCCCTCCCATGCCGCACACCAGCATCATTTCCTCGTCGAGAGCCGGCGGTTCCTGCTGTGACAGCAGCTGGCTGTGCTCAGTCCTTTCCGAACACGGTACGGAGCCTGCCAAGCAGCGGGAGGCACCTTGGGGACAAAGGAGATTGCTCTTTTAGGGGAGCCATGGAGAGAACAGCTGCCCTACCTCAGTAAACAAGGGGCAGTGAGTGATGGAGCGGGGGCAAGAGATGGTCTCAGTGAAGAGCTAGTGGGCTCCAGAGTAACCACAGACACTGCTGAGAGGGGCCACCTTAGTTTACAAAGCCTTCAGTGAAATTTATGAGTGGAAGATGAAGATACCAGAGTACATCAGAGTCCCATCATAACAATCTTGATTAAGAACATTTTGATGATTTCAGGGTACATCTGACTGACTCGGGAATGTCAGTGTTGTTGGGAGCCGGGAGTCAGACATTCTTTGGAGACAGTGGATGCCCCTGTTCTGCCTCATGTATTTTGGGGGAGGAACGGATCAAAATAAGGGGCAGGACATGCAATACAGAGGAGAGGCACTCTGCCAAGGAACCACCAGGAGTGGGCAGCAAAGGCAGCGAAAGAGGGGCTGCGGCAGGAATCATCGAGGAAAAGGAGCTAAAGCCCAGGGCAGAGGAAAGCACAGAGAGGACAGAGGAGAGCAGAGATGAGGCCATGCCAGTGCCAGCCCAAACCCTCAGCAGCTGCCTGCCCTGTGTGCCTGCGCTGCCCCTCACGCAGTACAAACACCTTCAGAATCTCCACACACACATATCCGTGACTCCTTCCCAGAACAACGTAGAAACGCACTAGCCCTGGAAAACGTGCATCATCTGTGCCCTTCCTTAACAGTTCCCTCTTTGTGGGGCACAAAGAAATGACGCACGGAGAAAGAAGTTTAAGATTCAATGCCTGGATGCTGAGGCGTCCAGCAGACAGGTCCGTGGGGCTGCCAGCGCTGGTGCTGCAGCTCCCAGGCGGAAACCAGCGGCAAGCGGGCACTGGAGAAAGTAGCATCTTCTACTTAATAAAACTCCCTTTGGCAGAACTTCATTTTCCTCCAAATTCTTTAAAATTGCTTTGTTCCAATGGAAATGCCTGTTAGTGGCACAAAACCCTTTAAAATATGCTGACCGAGTCACGGACTTCATTTGCATATTAATAGCTGCCTCTCTCCCAGGGGATTAATTGCCTTCCCAATAGAATCTCACAATCCCATTTATGCAGGTTTATTCTGACTCGGGGGTGGGGGTGGGGATGGGCAGTGCATGGACTGCAATTTCACTGTTTCAGAATTTGGGATTTCTCGGCACTTACCTTTTTATGCTCTTAAACACCTTTTAGTAATCACGGGCAGTATGAAATAGACCTTTTAAACCAAGCTTATCCAATTCAACACTGGTTTATATTCCACAATTATTCAAGTTATGATTTTTAAACAGGGTGGCAAATTAGGCAGAATTCTACAAAGTGGATAAATGGCACATTAAAAAGTAATTGATATACAATATTATAAATGTGAAAATGAGAAACTTGAGTGCAGGGATAATCTGGAACTCCTTCCTTTGAAAAAAGAGAATTCTATTGAGACAATACAATGTCAGGTTATTCTCTCAGACTATTCTCAACTAACATATGCTTAATGTAGTGTCTTCTACAGCCAGTTAGGAAGACATTCTAAAGCACCCTCACAATATACTGCGACTGGAGTTATCTAAATGTGAAATAAAATTCATTTGTACCAGATATCTGGTAACCATGGAACCTAAACATGGCTTAAACCAAAACAACATCTCATGTACACTGCATTCCTGTGACTAGAGCTCAATAGCAAATATGACAGAGGGTACAGTGAATTTCTAATCTATTGCAATGACCTGCAATACAAGAATAAACTTGGCAGATTCCAGATTCCAAAAATCCTCTCCCAGTGATAACCTATTTACTTTTCCCCTAAAATGGATAAATAGGGTGAGTGGGACAGATTAAAGCCCTATTTCAGAGTAGACACTAAGATATTTTCTATCTGAATTATTCTAATAACCTTGCTGTTAGTATAAAATTCTTTGGAAAATATACATTCATCACAGTTTACCAGCTTTTTTCCAAAGTATTTTCCCCAGTTGCTCCTCTTCATACTTTCTGTAAATAGATTTAATACCAGTTGAAGTACTTTTCCAAACATGCAGAAGGAATTTCTAGAACACTGTACTTGGCACAGCTGGGAATACACTATCTTTAATGACACTCATCTCAGTGCATTTGGGGCCCAAGGATATGCAGAAAATAATAGCAGAAAGTAGTTTTAAAACACTTTACACCACCACTGTAATTACCATATCCTTTTCTTGCACTGCTGCTGTTCCAAAGTCTGTCTCTGCTAGTTGGGGCATTTCAGAGGAAGTAGAGAGTAATAAAATTCTCACCTTTTGCTGCTCTGAATTTATCAATTACCAACATGTGACAGACATAACAAAACCCCAAGATTTTAATCAGCTAACAATGAAAGCTCAGTTGCGATGCCTTTATGTTTTTCTCAGATAAAATTTGGTAAATACAGTTAAGGGGATAAGAAGAAATAAGCATACAAATATAATATTATTCACGATTCTAAATATAATTCCAGCAGGCCCCATGCAAAGGTCTACAAGACTTAACATTGGAATCAAGGTTGTCCTATGTGGATGAAGGGCCAAAGACACTCTCACAACATTTCAGGAAAAGTGTGATCATTTTTCCCATGTGGGAAAAGCAGATCAAGTCAGATATTTTAAATATCATCCTCATTGTGAGCAAAGAAAATGCAAAATCCTTTCTTTAGTCACTAACTACTACTAATCCTTTCTTTAAAAAAACATTTTCTGTTTTGAGCAAGCTTTGTAAAAGGGAATGTGTTGAGAGCAAATTACACAACCATGTGGTCAGAACAGTTTCACATGAAATTGAGAGCATACTTTTGTTCATACATTTATATAGCAACTGAAAGTTTATGTACTGTGCAAATCCGCTCATCAGGACCGATAATTCTGTGCCTTTTTACTAAATTGGTCCAATTGCATCTGATTTCACTGATAGGAGGAGCCTGGATGTGGTCCAGTCAGCTGGGTTGAAAGGGAACTGTGTGTTCACACCAGATTAGGAGGATTAAAATGAAGCTAATTGTCAAAGAAAATATTTGGCTAACACTTCATTATGTGTGATACTATGTAAAATGCTCTAGACAGGATCCAGTTTTGATATTTCAGCCCTGGAAATTGATTTTATATACTGATTAATCTCAAAATGTTCTTAAATAAAATCTCTCAGAGGAAATAAGACATAAATATATAGAAAATGAATAAACTATAAATCATTACAAAAGATCACTTATTTACAAAAAGTGTGATCCATACTAGAAATATTGTGTAGGGATATTTCCCTTGGTAGGAACGTATACAAATTGCATCAAGAGACTACAAACCAAATTCATACAACCCTTTTGGCTTTACTACAACTACAGCTCTAGTGAAGCTTCAGAAAGGCTTGAAGCTTCTCATCAAAAAAAGGAATGTAAATCCTATTAAAAAAGATTAAGCAAAACACTGCACATTGCTAAAAATATCAAGCATAATTTTTTTTAAATCTTCAAACATTGCCATTCCATTACACTGATAATATATCAGGTAAAATATAAGATTAAAAAAGGAAAAAACAGGGGGTTTTCTATTTGAACACATATTTTACATGGACTTTCACGCTCATTCATCCTACTGTCTTACAAGCCTCCATGCAGTTAATGTTTTAGCAGCAGTAGCTTCTTTCTGCAGGTTTCCCACTGTTCCACAATCACACTTCAAAGAGTTGTCTCATGTTAAAGGTACAGCAGCGCACACTGGCACAGGGTCCTGCTCTGTTTTGTCCTTCAGGTACAGCCGATTTCACACGGGGGGCCCTGATCAGCTACAAAAAGCTGAGCACACCCAGCAAAGCTGGGAAGTCCAAGATGGATCTTTTAGGATTTGGGTTTTTTATATACTGGTTTTTCTTTTTCCACTTTTTGCATTTCCATATTTACATAGAAATTAAGACACACAAATGATAAAGCCTAAAGGCAATTCTGTAATAGGTTCATGTTGTTGAAGCTAACTCAAGACATAGTAGGAAAGATCTTGTCTCTTATTTCCTGTTCTTATTCCTTCTTACAGTGTCTGCATGTTTTCCTCATATATTCTTCTATATTAAACTACAGAACATTCCATGTGTCTTTCTAGAGGGTGCCCTATTTCTATCATACAAATATTTTTTTCACACATCTTAAATTCCTGGGCTTGTTTTATATTGTAATTCATTAATATTCACAAAAGAGATGCTTTCACAGAGCTGACAATGCTTGCCACTAGGTTTGCTGGGACCAAACACAGCTTTATGGTTACTGTAGCCTTACAGTTACATCAGCCAGCTCTTAACCACTTTAGTCACTTTAAACATTTCTGCTGGAGCCAATGGGACTGTTTATGCTCAGAAAATTGGGCATTTCCATTATTTTTTATGAAGCAGAATTTAATACATAGCAGTCCATTTTCCTCTCATTGAAGAGAGAGGATTTCAAATACATTTAAAGACTTGCTTACATTGAACTGGGCCATACTACATTAACTTAATGAAGATCAGAGAATATATCATATATGCAATCATTTCATTGACATGCACTTTATGCTCTGATATAGCCAAAGCCATTCAGCCCTTAAAAACAGCCAAAGACAAGCTTTGTTACCCTGTGACACACACTGGGAGCAGGTAAGAGATGACAGTCACGGAACACTGGGCGCAGTTACAGCCAGGCTACCCTCAGTTCTGTGGGCTCTCAGGTTCCTGCAAGGCAGCAGCCTCAGACAGATGGTGCCTCCACAGCCTCAGCCAAATACAGCGTGCCCTTAGATTGGCTCTGCACACAAAGCTTTAGAGCAGAGAGAAGATGGAAGTGATCCTGCCTTCCAGCTGTCCACTCACTTCCACTAAAAGGGTGCTGGATGGGACATTCACAGGAAGCTCATTCCTTACTTAGGAAGCACCAGGGAAACAAAGAGCTACTGCTGCCTGCGCTTCCAGCAGCCCTCGCCATCCCTCCTGTACAGCGGCCAAAGGGAGCCACACCTGGAGACGGCAAAGGGTCACCTGTCTGCTGGTGACACTGCAGGACATCTGCCTGAGCCAGTCCCCTGTAAGGGCATGGAAATCACCACATTATGAAGAAATTAAATACGTAGCAAAATAATTTGCCTTCTCTCAAAAAATTAGCTCTGTGCTGTTCTATAGGCAAGATATCCCTGGAAAAATGTTCTTTGGAAGTTAAATATCCAGTTCCATTTATCTCCTCATCATTTCTGTGCTAACGCTCTTACAACAGGATGCTTCTAAAGGCATTTTTGTCACGGGACTTGTGAAACACTGAGAACTAAGTCTTAATTCCTGCGGTCAGCCCGTGGAGCGGAGCTGTGTTGGGTGGGAGCCGCTTCCCGGCTCCAGGAGCGCGTCACAGCCACGTCCTTGATGCTGCTGAGACTCCTCAAGCGTGCGAGTAAACAAACACATCCGTGCTCATGGCCACGGGAACAGAAAAGGAAAAAGTATGTTATCGTCTCCAGACAGACTCTTATCAACACTCCCATTAAAGCACAGTAAACGGCTACCCACGATAAAATTACCAGTAATGAATTTTAAATGCATTATTGATGCACTCCTGGGGGCGGGGAGTTGTTAACCCTTTGGGGTGAGCAGAAGTGGCAGTACCAAGTAAATAACATACCACTACACTATGGCGATTTTCTCCTTTTAAAATACCTGTGATTTCATTGCTGGCCATTGCTATCTGTTTGCAAACACACACAGTGCTGGGTGCCTGTGACATCTTTTTAAGTAAATGTAAGTTGAGTGCAATAGCATCCCCCAAGTGATCCTCAGTATGTCACTCCATGCAGTTCCTGGGGTTTGGTCTTTTGGGGTTATGGGGTGCTTTCGTTTTGTTTTATTTTGGGGTTTGTTTTCTAGTTGCAGTAGGTGTGGGGAGCAGGGTTGGTTGGTTGTTTTTTCTCAACAGACAAGCAAGAGACAAACTATCCTCGTTCCCGTTATTATCATCCAAAAAAAGTCATCTGTCCCATTTCAAACAAACAGCAAATGCAGTCACTTTTTGTCTTGGCAAGTGGGCTTCTGTTAGGCACAAGTTAATCAGGCACAATAAATCACCATTTGTCTGAGCCTGTAAATATTGATGGCTGTTTAGTTTACAGTCTTTACATTAATTATTCCTTGGTGCTGTTTTGAATCACCATGTCCTTGAGTCCATCATTTCACCATTTAATTTTAAAATAATTTGTCAGAGAACGTACCTTCTCAACATTTTAGTTTTGCCTCTAGATAAATCATTACACTAATTGTTTATCAGAAAACTGCAGGCTGCCACTGGATTAGGAGAAAGAAAAAGAGTGGCCATATTTAATTCTATTTGATTGGAGGGGGAATTTTTTTGAAAAGTTACATTTAATTTTTATACATAGGGCCAAAATTTAAACTGAATGAATGGGATATTTTCCAAAATTATTTTTATTAAAAAATACACATTCTAATAATCAAAGGGTGAAATGTAACTAATTCTCCTAAAATATAGTACAGATTCCAAACTGACTTATGTTCAGAATATTTAATTTACAACAGAATTTTCTTCTGCTTTTGCCTAGACTTAACTGCAGAGACCTAGAAATCATTTGAATTCAGAGTTTTTATGGAAATACTAATGAAATTATATCTACAGTGACTTTTACAGATTAGGATGCACAAAACTGTATTACTTGATTGAGAAAGGCTAAAAATGAGAAAAGTAAATAGCCCCAAGCACTTTGTTATTTTTCCATTAAATTAAGCACAGCTGACATGAAATTCAGAGAAACTGGGGGCAATAATATTTGACAGCATTTTATACTGTAGCAACTTTTATATACCTACTTCAAAGGTCATCACTGAAAGCTCAGAAAGCTAACACCTACTTCACTGCTCATTCCCACACAACCCCCAATTGCATGTGCTTTGAAAACAGAAATTAATAAATTCCATAGTCTTGCAGGTATTGTATTCTCTATAGTATATTAGTTCAGGTTTTATAGCTATTCTTTTTAATCACATCTAAAATTCAAGCCAGCCAAGTTCCTGCATTTATGAAAAGATCACAGGTAATGAAAAAATTTGAATAGGTCAAGTGATGTGAATATGCATGGGCAAATCATTATCTGTCTTCTCTTATTCCTTTGGTAAATGGATAGAGGAGCAACAGAAATCATTGCTCAGCATGTATTCAAGTACCTCCTCTCCCCTCACACAAGCAAACACCAGTGGCTAAAGTGCACACAGGAATTAGGGCAAACCACACTGTGGCTGCTTCACTGAACTTGCCAGTTTACAGGGGGAAAAACCAAACAGACACACTTTGGACCTATGCAGAAATTCATCTTAAAGTTGAATTAATTTAAATTAAAATTTCTGTTTTCCATTTTTCTACACAGATTTAAATGCTCAGCATTTAGCACTTTACCCCTTTAATTGAATAAAATGCATGTATTAGCATTACTTTAAAAAGCTTTCCTGAAATAGATATATAGCTTAGATCTGGACCTGAATTGTACATTCTCTTTTAACAGAAGGAAAAGTTTCCATTAAAAACTAAACAACCCAAGAGTTCTCATAATGTTTTGTAAGTAGAGAAAAATTAAAAACTTCAGAAATACTTGTCAATAAAAGGATACACAAAACAATATTTGATTTTTCTTGCTGAATCCAAGAGAGAAGTGTGGGGAAGAGAAAGTTAATCAATGGGAAGAAAGAAGAAACAGTAATAGCTTTCCAAAACATCCTAGGTGATAAGAAAGTCACCTGATTATTAATTTGGTAAGATTCATTAGCAATGCCTCATGGCAGAAGTTTATTATCCCTAAAAAGTATTAACCAAAATTCCTTCACCTTCCACGAATTCACAGTTTTCTCTTCCAGACATCACTCAAACATGGTGAATGTGAAGTGGGCACATATCACAGAACAGTCTCGAGTATGTTTACAGCCCTTCCCCATTCATAGCTCATGCCTTACAAAATACCTTTTTCAGTTAAGTATGGAGAGAATTTTCCCGGAATTAATTCTCCCAAGGTCATGTGACATTCCCACATCTCAGCACTGCTGTGTTTTACAGCAGATTCAAATGTGGTGCCCAAACAACAATGAACAAGGGAGCTTTGCTATCCCAACTGAGTGAAAAAAATATAAGACAAAAACTGTATCAAAATAAATATGGAGGGTTATGCAGAACTTCAAAGACACTTCAGGTTGAATAAATAAGAGGGCATTGTCTCTATGAACACACAGATGAGACTTCAGCACGTAATTGCTGCCATAGCTTTAAAACTGGTGCAGAAGTACTCTCACAGCATGGGAAATATATTTTGCATGCTAAATAAAAACTGTCAAGAGATGTATATGCCCACATTGTCAGTGTGCTCCTCGCTGCCAAGAGCCAGTCTGCCGTCAAACTGATTACGTTCATTTGGCCTTTGGGAAACGGTGGCACCTTAGAATTTCAATTTCAATTTCAAAATACAATTAGGAACAGCAAAAAGAACCCCGCAAACATTGAAATGACTGGAGGAGGAATTCTGTGTATTGAATTCTTAATTCAAGATCAGATTTTTTTATTTGGTGTTTTACTGGAAACCGAAGCAGACAGAGATTGGAACATACCAAATATTATGCCAGTACTGCACAGACCTGATTTCCACAAAAACTCAAGTATTTCAATGGAAAAGAGGGCAATCATTGTGCAAGTCAAGGCGCAAGATAAAATACCAAACTTCAGCTACAAATCCACTTAATGGAGAATACCCACATACACATGGAATGTACTTCTACTCACATTTTATGGAAATATTAGAAAGTGAACTGTGATGGTTTAAAAATAATTTAAAAAAATAAGAACGTTTCCCATACAATACTCTGCTTTTCAGTTTCTCTGTGTAGGTGATGACAGGACTACAAGGAATATTATCTAATAATGCACTAATTTTTTACCTCAGAAAGCAGAGAGAAATGTTGAAATACATTTGGAAAAAACCCCAACAGATGGCTTTAAGTGAATAACAGATTCACTTAACCAAACATTTTATTTCCTGTATCTTGAATAATTAACAAAAAAAGTGTTTACCAACAATTATATAACAGCTTTTATAGTAACACAAGGAGGAGAAAAACATTTAGCACTGAGTCTCATAAATAATTCAAAAGGTCTAATTTACCATAATCATGTCTGGCATTTATCTTCAGTAAATAATGTATTAGGCATATACTGTGCACTATTTCCTACAGTATCTACTCGAGAGCATTAGGAACAAACCCATCTGTGTTTAGCATTCTGTAAATCAGGCCAGCACTCGCATGCATAAAACGATTGCTGATGAAGCCATTTACCTATGCAATGGATAGAAATGGTGTTTTTTAACGTAAAATGAAATAAAAATTATAGAAACTGCAACATAGATGAGGTTTTTCTGTATACCATACATATTCATAGCTTCCCAGCTGACAAAGCTACCTCCGAAACCATAGGAACCACTCCAGGAAAAGAAGTTGGGTCTTCCACATTCACTGTGCCACTGACAGGTTAATTTGCATAAGAGCAAATTAACATCTCAAAAGCCTCCTCTTTGCTAGCATTTTCAAGAAATCATCCACCATTACACTAAAACCACTGCAGCTACACCTTGGGACAGCAGAAATGTGAGTCCTGGTGTTGTCCAGACAGGGTGCTTTTTTTGTTTGTTTAAGGCACCCCTGTCCCAGCTCCCTCCTTCCACACTGGCAGCTCCCACGCCCCAGGAAATGGCAGCACACACACAGCCAGAGCCAGGCAGTGAGGTTTGCCCATAAGCTTTCAATTATTTCCTAGCTTCACCTGTTGAGTCTGCAATTTATTTCATCTCTTCTGGAACTTGCACATTTTCAAATAACAGAGAAATTGAGTTTATCACAAATACATGTCCCCAGAATTAAAGAACATTCTAATGCAGCTGAACTCAAAGTGATCAGTCACTTCTGTAGTTTGTGCCTTACCTGTCAGTAAGAATAAAGAACATGGTATAGAATCTGTGCATGAAACAAGAATTGCTGTTTTCTTAAAAGTTCACTTCCCCTTTCTTTAATTTTTTGTTTCAACTTTTTGCAATGTGTTTAACAGGTATTCTAAATAACATAAGCAGAATCTCCCAAAACTCTGGGGTCTTTACCTCTTCATATGATTTTTAGCGTTCCACATGACCAGGACTTTGTAACACAATTATCACCTTCTGGAGCATGTGTACTCCAGTATTGAGTTCTATATTTATGACTGGAGTGAAATCAAGATCATACTTTCTCACATGAATCGAGGACACTAGGCAGTTAAATTAAGTGAGGTAATGAAATTTCACACATTTGAAAAAGTGCTATCCTTGAGATCTTCGAGCAGTTGACATTAAGTACTTCATGGAGCACATTGTGCTTGTAGTTTTCAAGCACAAGTATGTTAATTTGTTTAGATTATCTTTATTTCTTGTACAGGTATAATAACCACCAATACACACCACAACCAAATATTTGTTCACTCACCTCCTAGGCTTAGTTCACCATTGAAAGAAAGATTTCAGTTGTAAAAAGTAGTTAGAATGTTTCATTTTAATTACAGCATATCTTCTTATCTGATGATTTTGTTAAAACTCATGTTCTAAATAGTAACATTTTACATATCTCCTATGAAATGAACCAGCCTGTGATCAGGAATTGCATAAAAGGCATTCCAGAAGACAGAAAGTGTAGAATTATTTCAGTAACTGTTTTTCTTTCACAATACCTTACATTATTAGACCACTTGAATTAGCTGATAAGATAAACAAAAAGCCAGTACAAAATGGCAGAATAACTTTTTCTTTTCTATTTACATACATAGTGAGACACCATGAAAGAGTGGAATACCTGTGGTTTCCTGTAGGAAGATGCTGAAATCAAAGTCCAGACCCAGGACTGGCCAAATACCTTGGACGACTCAGACTGGCAGTTGAAGGTTTTTAAAAGCAGTTTCTGGTTCTGTTGTGTCACACCCTACCGGCCTTCTTTGTGT
>JAWWLZ010000025.1:13774244-13901220 GCA_035041345.1 Poliocrania exsul
TAATACCAGCGCCTCTTTTGAAATAAACGGATTCTCTGCCCTGCTGTGGCTTGGAACTCTTTGTCTCTCCCTTCCTTCTCTGCCCCCATGGAACCAAGGGGATAGCAGGGAAACCCTTCTCCCTTTCCCTTCAAGCCGCACAGAAGAGACCCTTTCTTTCCCCTAAAACCTATAGTTTCCAAGCGTCTCTCAGTTTCTTCAGTGCTTGGGTGGGTACAGGTCATATGAACATGACTCAACTGCAAAGAGCAGAGCACCAGAGAGCTGCTCAGCAAAGCACCGAATGACATGTTGGCAACTCAACAGAAGGGAACAGCTCAATGGCAGCTCAGCAGGATGGAGAGGCCCTTCCTTAGGCAGCCTGTCCCAGTTACAAAAGGAATGCATGAAAGAAGATGACCTGCCAGGTATCCTTACATTCCCTATTCTTATTTTTCCTGCTGCTCAACATTAGGATTGTAAATTGTCCTTTTGACATCAAGGTGATACAGTTTTGTAGTGCCAAAGCTGGTGCCTGCAGTGGGACAACACACCAGGGCCAGGAGAGCTGAATTCAACCCAGTTAAATATAAACATTGGAATGCTGGCACCCAATAACCACCAGACAGACACACGCTGAATGAAGCCTCTCACCAGCAGGAAAACCACTGTTTTAATCAGAAGGAAATTCTAATTACACTTGCTTACTAAAATCTTTAGATCTCCATAAAGAAACCACAGAAGGAAACCTTTAAAATTGAAATCTGTCTCTTCAGCAGTAGAATAAATAGAGCCAATTAGATGAACCCTCTGCGTCTCGTCTGTAATGACACCTGCACCAAATACCACGTGAGGAGAGATGCACCCTCATTATGAAAGAAGGGCCCTTGAGAACACACAGGAGCACACAAATACAGATGCTCCAAAGACTCAAAGAGCAGAAAGCACAAAGGTCATTTATAGACACACCACTGGAGCCAATACTGTTCAGATGACACTGTGTAATTTAGCCACACATAATGGCATAACAATCATCTAAACATATTTCAGTCTTGAATCTCAATGACCAAAAAGTCCCAGTTAGTTCTAAGCAGTTTCCTAACCCTTACTTATTAAATTTCCTTTTAATTGTCAATGCTGACTGAGAAGCTTCATCTGAAGTTCAACTACTAAATCATAAGAGTGCAGAAAACACTTCCTGTAATATACATATATTTCATCTGAAGCTACTATGTATGAACCAAATAAAACCACAAATACCTAAGTTACTATATGTGAAACAATATAAACTACATTTGTTCATCATGGTATTTTATAAAGTCAAGCTAAGACCTATATGCAGCTTCAGCCTCCTGGCCAAAAAAGGAATCACTTTCACGGTAGAAATGCTTACTGTCAGTTTGTCAAGTCCAGATAAAACCTAATTCCATAATCTATGAAGAAAAGGAAAAACATAGCAGAAACCTTAGAACAGAAAATTATACTATGAGGATAAATGTCAGACACTAAATAAGCATGTCCATGAAAACTTCATGCTGTAGCTTTCTGATACCTCTGAGCTACTGCCATAATCTCAGACTGAAAGACAAAGACCAACTATTCTGACGTCTAAACAGACCATAAAGGGAATAGTGATTAAAGAGTCCTTACGCTAACAGACTTCCCACCACCACAGCAGTCTGTCAGTAAGACAGAGCTGCTGAAACCTCTGAAAGCCAGAAACAGTAGAATGTGGGACTGATGGTCAATAGCACCACTTCAGTGGACAAAAATGCAAAGTCAGTGGAGAATTCCACTCAGTTGTCATCCTTATAGCTGTCTTTAAATTGAGACCACAGGAAAATTGTAGACAGTTCATTTTATACTTTTAAAATTTCAGATTATTTTTAGATTCCTATCATTGTGCTACAGCTGATCTCTATTCCTTATCATGCAAAGAGCACACCTATCATACAACACCCTAAGACACCTCTAAAATAGTCTTTGTACACTCACACAAACAGGAAACATCTAAGACAACCCTCCATATGCTTGCATAGAGAGGCACAAAGACTTGAAGGAGCTCTTATCCTCCTTCAAATCCTTATGAGGGCAGGCAGAGCAGTATGAGATTTAGAACTGGAGTTTTCAAAAAGTTTGGGGTTTCTTTCCTCTACAATGTATAAGCCATCAAATTGATTAACAGCTAATCCACACACAGCAGCTGCTTCCTCCAAATTCCAGACATTTGCTAACTATTTGACAAATCTATTTGCATCTTCTCTTATAGAGGAACTTGCTCCTGAAATTGTCCCTGACAGGATGGTCACCTATATTTATATGGAAGTTACTGCACTGTGAAAATTTATGTTAAATGACAATCCAAACCAAAGAAAAGGAGGAGTACCCTCCCCTCACTCATCTGTATCATCATCATCCATATTAGGATTAAACCATACAGCTATTATGAAATACAAGTACACCTACACCATAAAAGACTAAACTCAAACCCCAAATTCCTCACTGTATTTCTAAGACCTTTCTTCCTTTTTTAGGGACAATATTGGTTTCTCCAAATCATATTTAAATATTGATTTATAATAACAAGTACACAGCAAAAACTATAGATTTAAAATGCTAAAAATTAATAAGATTCATTTATTCAAACTAAATTCAAGAGAGATGAACACACTGATTCAAAAGGTGGAAACATAGTTACAGACATAATAGCAACAGAAAGCATTTTTTTAAAAGTAGCATCCTAAAGTCTTTGAGTTGTGAGACCACACACGTGTTGAAGGCTGAAGAAAACGCCACCTTTTGTTTAATCCCCATAACTCTTCAGGAGACTGGTGGCACTGCTACTTTTCAGCATCACACTTTCACCACCCCCTGCCAAAGGGTAGTTCCCAGCAGCTTAGCCCCTTCCAGCAAAAAGCACCCTAGAGCCTGAAGTGACAGTCCAATGTCAAACATTATTTATAACCTCTCTCAACTTCCTTTTTCTAAAGCAACTTGTCCTGTAGCATCATGACTAACTCCTATGGTCCCCTGTATATGCCCTGGGCACAGAGCCACATTTGCTAATCTGTCTTCACAGAATGTTAATGGTTGGAAGGGACCTTAAAGATCCTCCACTCCCAACTCCCCTGCCATGGGCAGGGACAGCTCCCATCACACCAGGTTGCTCAAGGCCTTGTCCAACCTGGCTTTGAACACTGCCAGGCCACTTAACACTTCAGCCACCTCAACCAAATATTAATATCAGAATTAGATTTGAGATCAAAAAGAAGTTCTCCATCTGCCAAAATAATAGTTTGGTGAGTCCTCCACTGCAAATAACTACAGCTGAAAGCAGTGAGTACATTTCATTGATCCAGAACTGCAGAGCACTGAACAACTGGATGGAAGCACCAGCTGAGGATCTCTTTTGTGGAACATGTATGTGACCAATTACATACACAGAAACACACAAACAGTTTGAAGAAAATTGAAAAGCCCTAAGGTTTGGTTTGAAGTCTTTCTCATATTTGCCATTTCCTTTCAGCAGTTCTCTGAGCACTACTCATCCAGTTCTGCCTTAGATTATGATTTTGCAATACAAACAATAAGAATCAGATCACAGTGGAAAAAAATTAGTGAGGCCATGTTATCTTTTGCCCCACAATGAATATACTGAGTTTTTAAAACATGAAGTTAACTATAGTATGGAGGTCAATACTTATAACTAATAGACTAATAAAAGCTCTGATTTCACCTCTCCCATGGAAATCACATGCATGTATTCAGGTAGACTCACTAGGATGTGAGGGGAAGGAAATACATAGCAATGGTATTACTATGTTAAACCTATTGTTTACTTATCTTAATATAAATTTCTGACTTCAGTTTAAATTGTGGTGTTGTATAACAACAGCTGGTCATGAATAAATGTGGTCTCACACAACTTAAAGTGGAGAGATAAAACACTTGAACACAAAATGAGTTGTGGAATAAAAAAGTATGTTACACCATCATTTTAGCAACTATCGCAATATGCTTCCATGCCTCTGCCAAAGCTGTTGAAAATTAAGCACATTAAGAATTCAGTCAGTAAAATACCTTGTTCACATACACAGAACTCATCACCAAACAGCTCTGCAGATTGGCATTGCAAAAAGAGACTATACATTCTAAATGAGATTGTTTGAGTGGCCTTTTTACAATGAAATCCAATTTTATCTCTGTCTCATTTAATAAAAAGTTTTTGACAATTATTGTCAATGTTTATTATATGTGTGAAATAAAAAACCCTGCCTTTTTAGCAAGACAGAGCAGTAAATGAAATTACCGAACTGATGCAGTGGTTCTTGGTTGACATTTTGTGTTCAATGACAGCTTCACACATTCTGCCTGGTTGTTTTGCAAAATACAACATTTAAATCAGACTGTATTAACAAATCTAGCATGTGCAAAAAACATGTTCAAAACTAGTGCCTTCAACATAGCAAGGGGAGCAACAAGGACTCAGCAGTGACACGCTGCCAGACAGCTTAGAGAAGATGGGATACCAAGGAATACAATTTATGACTTAAATGTTTGTGAAATATACACACACACACTTTTGCAGTTTGGAACATAACTTTATATTCTTTCTCAGTTTGATGTGGTTAAGTTTTCTAAAACATTTGACTCTAAATTAACTTTAATAAATGCTGTTATAACACTGAACTCCTAGAGCTTCCATAGCAGAACAGTGTCTGCCAAATTTACTTGTTCATGATTGCAAATCTCAAGCTGCTTGATGCCTTTTTAAAGGCTCATTTTGTGGGGAAAAAGAAGTTATTACATATAAATTGAGTTCTGATGGAAAAGTATATACATCAATTCTATTATTTTAAAGTATATTCTGAAAATGGGTCACTTCAAGATTGAAAACTAGTGGAGCAAGGAGGTGAATGTACTGGTTCTATCTCTAGTATTAAATCCATCTCTTGTCTTCAGAGGACTATCTGGAACTGGCTTAGGACTGGCAAAAAGGACATATTTCCTTATTGTCTGCTTGGTAGCCAAGAAATAGATCCAATGGATGTGACAGCAAGATCAGTCACACAAGCAAGGGACACAAATGTGGCTTTTGCTTCTCTCACTGTGCATTTTGAAGCTTCAATTCCTTTTGCTACTCTTTCAAAACAGGCAATCTTGCCCTTCTGGGTGTGCAATCCACGGCACTTTTGAGAGAGCACCAATTCTGCCACAACTTAATTCCCAAAAAGCAAAGCCATTACATAACTGATGAGGGGAGCACATCAGTGTCTTCAGTTTGGCATCCACAACCCAAAAGAGAGGGCTTAGCCTACTTATGTGCCAAAGTTTATGCTATAACTAAATTTGTTTTCATATACTTATCACATGAAAATAATAAAATTTTAGAATATTAAAATACAACTGAGAAAATTAGAGCTTTGTTATTGGCAGCATTAGTTGTTTCTTTGTGCTCTTTTGTAGGTTCAAAAGTCTTCTACTTCCTTCTATTTCACTTGATATTTAGAGGTAGACTTACTGTTTCTTATGTATTCATAAAAGTAAACTCAATCTTCAGATAGACTATCATAAAATAAGAAAACAAAACCTAAAAACCTTCAGCATTTAAGTGAGAATTTAAGTGAGAATTCTTTTTGTCCTTTGGTAACATTATTACCATATGGTGTTTTAAAATACCTATTTCACTTCATAATATTCTATTAAATAAACAACTGTGTTATTCAGGAGTTCATAAAATGGCATAGAAAAGTCTATATCCTAGTTTGCACTTTTCCCCCCAAAACAAGGATAAATGCAGTTGAGACTGGAACAGATGCTGTGGTCTAGTCTCATTCAGTGCAGCTGTAATTATATCATTTTAGCAATTAATTCTGACTGGGGTTTTGCTCAGCTCTGACTGAATGTTCTGTGGTTGATTGTACAGAAAGTGGCCTCGTGATTCGTTTCCTCTCTACAGTAAAACACTGAGATGACAACATTTGATTTCAGCAGCCTGAAAAAAGGACAAGAAATCCTGAGAACTCTTTAGGATTCATGTGATACTTTGAAAAGCACAAGCAAAGCAGAAGACAGAGTTTCTTCTCAAATCCTACTGGAAAAGGAGGAAAATGGTAGAGTACAGTTCTCTGCATATCAGGGTAAAAGCAAACTTGAGGTTTCTGCCACAGCTCAGAGTTATCTATGAAAATGCAAGAGAAGGATGAAGCAGATGAACCAAAAAGTTTAGATCTCACTATTTTATGTCTTCCAAATAACTATATACCTGCTTAATATTCAAAACATCTGAAATGAATGAGAATTAATCCAGTGAGAGGAACTAACACAACAGAATGGCTTTCAGAAGGTGATGTTGGAGCAAAAGACATAAGGCTAAAACAAATACTATTCTGGAGCTATTGTAACGTCTCTTCCAAAGAGATGCAGGATTAAACCATTTCGTGCAGTTCCTACTCCATGGGAAAGTCTTTCCACTTTCCACAAAAATTAATGACTTCACAATATTTTCCGAAAAATCTGCAATTTGAACTACTTCCAGACACTCACAAGAAAAACTGTGAAGTCAAGATGATGTCTACCATCAAACAAAACTATTTGTTAGATATTTAAATTATAGCTATTCATTAGAAAGATATGCAAAGACTTCTCCTCCTTATCAGTGGGAACACATTCTTTGCATATTGCACAACATTCTTGTCATTTGCAAGTATATCCTTTTCATATTCTCACACAATGAGAAACTTTCCAGCCACAGAAAAAAAGAAGGAATAAGAGAAAACTCTCTGTAAAAGAACATCAGAGCTCACACATAAGATAGCAGGAGTGAGTGTGATGCATGTGTTCCCAGGGCATGTGTGGCAAGGAAATTTCTCATCTATCATACTTTCTATTACAAGTGTTCCTAAGTTAACTCTGCAACATTCACTTCTAGTTGTCATCTCATCAAATGAATATTTGAGATTATAAAGCTCACCAAATTGTATAGGTGAACGTGGACATGCATTTGTTCCCCACCGAGGTTTAAGTTTACAGCCCCTACTCTGTGTTAACTATGGCTATAATGATTAATAGCACCACAATAATTGGTGTCCAGTGTCTATTCATCACAAGGATTCCATTTCTTCGTGGAGTTCCTCTTCATGTAATGAATGCAGGACTTTCACATTGTACCTGACAGCTTGATTAATGATGCTACAGTGAGTTTCTTACACAATAAGCACGGTGTAAGTATTGTAGGTGTCAGTTCAGCCCAATTTCAAGTCGATTTGCTGCTCTTCACCATTAACAAAGGGTAAAAGAGGTGAAAGAAGTGTACATATTGTAAAGTGTTCTTTTAAAATTAATTTTAGCTGTGCCCATCTCTGCTGCTTTAGCTATAATGACAAAACACAAAGAAGCTACTGATACCTAATCAGGTAAAGAGTCTATTTAAAGCAACAGATTGCAAACTATGCTGACTGTGTATCAAAGATTTACTGTGCCAGGTTATAGCTCTAATTTTCTTTTTAGCCATTTTAAAACAAACAAACAAAATAACTGTAAGCAATAAATAATAAGGAACTGAAGTGAAATGGCACAGAAACAAACCTTCAGACATGGAACTCCTGACTCAGGAAGCCTTTCAATGCTCAGTGTTCCCAGCTGAATGGTGCAGCTTTCCCTTGCAGGTTCATCTACACATGGAGGCTCCCACAGCTGCAATTCCAAACCTAACTGCATATCCAGTCTTGTCAGGGAATCAAGCACTTAGTGATGTCTTCAAACAGTTTTTCTGATGTAAATTGATTTCTCTGGGCTAAGTGATTTTAAATGACCTTTCCAAATAGTCACAGTAACAAATTATTTTATCAAGGAATTTAAAAGTAATTGAACCAACAAATATAATCTACAACGACACAGCAAATTACAGGAAGAAGCAGAAGCAAGAAACAGTTTGATGTAGTTGATATTGCTGTCAACCACCTGTTTCATTTTCTTCCATTTATGTGTACTAAAGATGCCATGTACAATTCAAGAGATAAACACTGTGAATAAACCATTCCTCTAGACTAACGTGCAGCAATCAAAGATTACTTATCCTAGAATGTTACCAAAACTTACAATACAGGGCTCAAGTCCTACACACACACTCAACAAGCAAACACACACACAGAACACACCTGTAATGGAAAGCAAGCCAGTGAGGTTACATATTAGAGCTCCAGTGGTGCCCACAGTGTTCACTGCTCATGTCCAGCTGCAGGGGCTGCAATGCTACAAGTTAAAAGAAGTAGGTATTTAATGCTTCCCACACATATTCTCTCAGGAATTGAAAATCTGTGATGTAAGAACTTCAAGATAAAAGTAGCATCTGCATCCATTTAATTTTTAATGCTCTTTGACAAACCCTTCCTCTGTGCACTTGTCTAATTGCTTTTGCATTTATTTATACTTTGGCATTTGCAAAATCCCACAACCATGAATTGTAAAGATTAATTATTTCAAATGGAAACAGCAGCTCCTTTATATCAAAACTTTTAACTGATTTTCGTATGTTGCTCTTCACCTCCTTTGTTAAAAGAAACTGTGAATAATTTCTTCATCACTTCTTTCCTGTCACCAGTGATTTTACACAGCTTTCAAACTATCCTTTCTCTCCTTTTCAATCCTTTTGTATGCTAGTCTTAATTTCACCCGGCAAAGGTGTCTTGTTCATTTCATCATATTAAAGATTTACCTCTACCTTTTCTCATTCTACTGTAACCTTACTGAGTTGAAAAATCAGCACTGCATATTTTATTCAAGATTTGAGTCCAACATGGATTAATAGCCCAGCATAATAATTTGTTTCATTTTGTTCCATTCCCAACAATTCTTACCCTCCCCTTTCTCACTTTTTACTTCCATTCTGCACAAAGCACGTTCTATAGGACCCAGCTGCAGCACTAAATTTGCTTTTCGTAAAAAGGCAGAGCTCAAGGCTGACCATGTCATTTGCTGAACTGAGCAGGGTTTGTGTTATGAAGCCTGCAAGCTCCAGCTCAATGTTAGAAAGCAAACACTGCAATTTAGCCAAGTACAACTTCACTATTCTGATTTTTCATCAAATTCCTAGACTTCATAAGTCTAAAAAAGTAGTAGATAAATGACTTAGGTCATACTGAATGTTTAGGATATATTGGTGACTGCAAAATTTCTGTATTATTCTGCTTTCCAATTGTAAAGCATATAACCAACTGCACATTTAAAATTGCTCCTGGTCACATGAATATTATCCCATTTAACTGTATTCCTTGAAGGAGTTATTGCTTTCAATGGTAATCTTAAGCTCACAAAAGAAAACCATCCACATTTTAAATCTTTCAAATTTAAGAATCCACTAAAATATACCATCCTAAGGAAGAGTACTGTTTCAATTCAATTTTTAAATATAAAGTATGACAGATTTCAAAAATAATAAGGGACAAAGTAATAAGAAAAGATATTTTTAAGTTTATTTGAAATTCTTTCATCTTCTATTTGAGTGCCTCGTGCAGCTGATGGAACTCAATCCACAATACAACTCAGTTGCTAGGCCTTATTTCCATTTCTATGGAAGCATATCTTGAATCCAGAAAAAAACAGCAAAGGATTTAAAATATTACATAAAATAAGCCTGATTCTTTTCTACACATGGCCAGCATCTGAATGGGTCTCACTTCTAGAGCAGACAATAAAGAAGAAATAAGAACAACTGATAATATTAAGCCAGGCTCAGAACAGGACAAAAGCACAATGATTAGGACTAAATACAGCATGGCTGATGTGTGCAAGCAGTGTTGAATCTCTGTGGTACCACTCAAATGCAACAGTTGATACAGCAAGACAGAAGTTCTAAACCAGACAGTAGTTCTTGGTAACTGCTGCTTTAAGCTCTCTTGGTGTCCCAGTAGCATGTACACTTCCCTGTCCTTTTCCAGGGATTATATGTTAAAATATAAGAAGAAAAAAAATAGAAACATTAAAACAAGCAACTAGGGAAAAAGAAAATCACCATGTTTTCTTTTTTTAAAGGCAAACAGTTTAGTTTGAGTTTTAAGAAGGGTAAAAAGCGTAACAAGGGATTGCCCTTAGAACCACTGGAATTGTGCCAGACTTCTTAAAGAAGTCTCAACCTGGTGGCCTAGGAAAAGTCCTCAGATTTTTCAGTGGCAACATTCTCTGCATGTGTACCATTAAATGTTTAAAAAGCTTTTACCCTAACAAAGATTTGCCCATTTTAGTCAAGCACAGGAAGCTTCATCAGTTTCTGATATTTACAACACAAAGAACAAAAAGAGGAAATCGTGGTGTAAATATATATTGAAGAAGAATGACACGTTGGGAGAAAGTCCCAATTGATGCAAGTCAAGTTTTAAGAAGTCCTGCTAAAGAAGTGCCTTCAAAGCTCTTTCTGTCTTGAAGATAAACCACAGAGATACCACTGTGAGAACTGTTACCCCTGCAGAGCTTTTTGTACCTCACAAAAAGTTGCTTGCATTGAAGTTTTCCCGACACTATCTCTAATTATTACAGTATTTTCCTCACACGATCAAACTATTTCAGTTGTTATAACAATTTAGCTCAATCACTGTATCACATATCTTAAAAATATATAAATATGTATTTTTAGAAAGAATAAAATTCCACTGGCAATGATGAACACTGACAAATGGCATAATCCAAATGGAGGGCCTGTATTCTGCCCTGCAATTTCCAGTTACATTTCCCATATTCTGCAGCAATCCATCTTCAATGCCAGCAGCAGAGTCCTGTTTCTTTGGCTTCAACAATGACTGTTAAGTGAAAACTGCTTTTCATCCCGCAGTATCTATCCTGTAAAGGCTCTTATTTCACGGTTGGCATCCTGAAGGGTAAAGGTTTTCTGAGCAGCAGTAGTTTCTTCACTACAACAGAACCCTTATTATGGTGGGCCCATAACTCTCACCTGAATTGGAGGGCAGGGGTGATTTCTAGAAATCCTACATCTGCTTCAAAAATCAGTTTTCTTCCCATAATATTCTATATAAAATAATCTAAATTTAGTCCCATTTTGTTCTTTGAAAAAAACTTAAAGTAGTAACTTTACCTATAGTATACACAATACTGGGCCCTGAGCACACCAAAGTCACTGCCTGTATGTAACATCCAAAAGCTTCTTTCCAAAGAGAGCACATCAACTCCTGGGCAAACTTGGGGTGCTTCTCATCCCCCCACATCAGGAGGCTTTCCAATGGGGAAAGGTCAGAATGTATTCAGAAACATTAAAAAAAATTAGAAATTAAATAGTATCCACTAGAGACAACTTTTCAGGAGAATAACATTTTGTGAGAAGCTGGAGTTTAGTTATTAGTGATAACAGACCCTTCTGTACACTCTAAAATTTGAAAGAGTGTGTCAACTATCTATAATGAAAGAAAACTTTATGGCCCAGTACAAAAGACAGCAAACAAATATGGCAAAGCCTTGCTCTGCAAATGTAACTGATTTAAAAGCCTCTCCCCAATTTTGAACCATGTGAAATGAGCTGAAACCCCTTGCTACTTTCCCAGAAAGGAAGCTACCAGACTGCTTTTAAGTTTAATCCCTTTTGAAGACTATGGCAGAGAATGGGAGAATGGCTGTGCTTTATGCTTTTCAAACATCTTCCCTCAATTTTCAGAAAGTACTTTACAAACATTAATGTACCCATATCCACAAGACAGATAAGGAAAAAAATTTAATATCCCGAAGTAAATAACTTGTACAAAATCCTTCCAGCTGAAACTGGTATCCACTAACTGCAATCACTGCCAGAACAGCAGCAAAGAGATTTTCTATTTCTCTGTCTCAAGACAGAATACATCATGACAAGAAGTAGCCAGGAAAGTGCATCCCCATGAGGGAAGAGAAAAATAACAGAGAGGGGTATCCCACCACGCTCCAACCTCTTTTGTATCACCTTTCCTACTCCTCCAAATTAGAAAACCAGAATAAGCCCTCCCCATCCTTCAAACATTACTTTTTTCTCACATATTGAAAAACTAACTGTAAACTCAGTTACTATTCCATTATGCAGTTATTTCAAGACAATAAAATATCATACCCTGTAACTGAAAGACACAACTATGAGTATCAGAACTCATGAATTTAAAGTATATGAAAGACATTACACAGTTTGACAGAAATTAAACTGCAAAGAGGGAAAACACAAGACCTGTTAAATGCAAAATTTTAATTTAAAACTAAAATGATTATAACTCCAAATTTAAATTCTGGTTAAAAAGGCAACTACTAGATCTAAAAAAAACTCAGAAAAAGTTAGTCTGAAAAGATTTAATTGTAAATAACTAAAAATATACATTGTAAAATTCTTTTTTCTTTAATGCAAAGCTAATCCTTTTCTAAAAAGTTGCCTTTTTTGATTATCAACCATATCAAAACATCAATTATTTTATCAGAATGCCCTTGTCATATTTTAAATCAATGGGCATATGAGGTGCACACAGCCCTAACTTATCCTTTCCCAAGAAAATTTTGAAGGTTGATAATGATGATACTAAATTCTTCCTGTGTCCACAACTAAGCAATACCTACGAGAGTTAATAATTCTTCTCCTGATGAATCTGTAAGCATTTTAGTTCCCAGAATCCAGCCTAGAGTACTGTGATAAACTTAAGAGAATGGAGGGTATGGGGGTCCACTTGCTGACTAGACCCCAAATCATCTTCATGTGTGTGAGGATGAGGACAAAAAAAGGGGGGAAGATACTCCTTCAACCTCCCAAAGTGTATGATATTGCAATTTACTTTGGGTACGATACAACAATACTTGAACTGGCATTGTCTCCTTTCTGTGGTTCATGACAATCAGTCAATCCGGGCACTGCACTTTCAAGACATAACGTTCGACATTGGGATACTTTTTATTTTTATTCACTGGTTTTCAAGGTGAACAGCTAATAACCTACACTAAGTTAAAGTATACACTTAAAATTAATGATATTGAGTTTAAAGTATAGCAATTTAGGGTTGTAATCCCCCACGGGATATATGGGTGATTGAGCAAGGTAAAAGAATCCTGCCAGTGGTCCTTGGGACACACAGACACACATAGTACCAAGTGACTTCTTCATCCTTGGGCTTGCCCTTTGGAATCCAGCACAGCCTATATTCCTGCACAGATCCTGCATTCCCTGGACACTTCAGGACAATCATCCAGGAGTTATCAGCTGCAGATTGTATCCAGCCAGACACAGCAATCCCATGCTACCACCCTCACCAGCACAGAAAGGTCCTACTCCACCATTTATTCTTTTTATGACTACCTGGGCATGCTGTTTCAGTAATTCAAATCAAATAACATTTTGCTCAAGCAAATTCTGAACTTGAATGAACATTTAAAAGTCTGACACAAAGAGAAGCCACATGATTTTTTACTCACTTCTTGCAGTTCATAAATGCTTTAAAAGGCTGTTTCTCCCCTTTCTTTCAGAATGTCATCATTAGTACTCTGCATCCTCTAAAATATCATTTACAATAAATTACTCTTCCTGTTGTGTCTGGATTCTGATGCAGAAGGAGCTCTAGAGCTTGTGTGAGTATCTCCTGTCATGTGATCTACCCTCCAGCACAGAATAGCCCACATTATGGCAGTTTTTATGTTGAAAGAAAGCAGTGAAAACATTCCCAATTTCTGTAAGAGTTCCTCTATATCAAGTCATATGCAACAAAAATCATCAGATGCTGTGTCTGACTGTGAAAGGTTGAACAGCTGTACACAAACAACAGACAAAATACAGTGTACCCATGTTAAACTTTCTTCTGGTGTTCAGCAATAAAATCTATAAGTATAAACATTTGATTTGCATTCAACTACTACAGTATATACAGAATTAGAATTTTATCTTTTAAAAATATGCAAAGACATGACAACACTCCCAAGCTATTTTGTTCACCTTTAAAGGTTAACCTAAATATAGATGGTGGAGAGGAATGGCAGGAGCTTCATTTTCCACTGTCCTTCAACCTCCCCAGTGATCAAGGTGCAACTCCCACTATCTCCTATTATGTCATTCATCTACAGTCCAGATGCTCAGTGAATGGCACTGGATTGTTTCTCATGTTAGGAAACTGCAGGAAGAAGTGAATACTCTTTGTTTCACTTGGAACCTGGTTTCCAGAAGGAAAGCAGTTGAGACTTTGGGGGTTTAAAGGTGAGAAGATCAAAGGTCTATTCCTATACAAACGTGCACTGTTGCAATCCAACAGTTGCTGCCATGGCATGACCTCTCTGCACTTTATTCTCTAATTTCTTCCTTCCAAGCCCCCTTTCTCATGGATTAATTTTTTATACCCCTCTGCACAAGTCTGTCACAATTTTCCACTTTTGTTTGTTTCCTTTTCAGGTTCATTATAAATACCAGTTCTTAAATTAGCAACATGAATTCTCCCCCATTGGACTGCAGTCTAGCAAGAGCCCAGTGTTTCTCTCTGTATGACAGGGAACTCTCCCTCCCCTTTTTCATAAGTTAACCTGACCATAAAACAGGAATACTAAATGCCTCCTTATCATCTAACCCCTGTCCCAAACAGGAATGACAACTACCAGGCCTAGATGCAGTTGGCAATTTGCAGGTAAGCCTTACTTCTCAGTTGTCTTACTTCTTGCTTGTCTCAAAGCAAAGGACATACTGGGGAGGTTTCCACTTCCAAGTAGCTCAAGCAGTTTCAAAAAATCCATTCTTTTCCTTCTCAAGCCCCTTTCCCATCCAGTTCCCACTATTGCAAAATGCCAAATTATTCACAGAAATACTTTTCACTGGGGGAATGGAAATGAAAATGACTCAAATGTTTTAAGTTAATGACTTGCAGAGAGAATGATTTCTAAAAAGAGCACAGGGTACACATTCTGTGGGTATTCAGTACAGAAGGAAATCAGCAAAACAAAACCTCAACATGCCAATGGAGACAAGTAAAGAGCTATAGGTCAAAGCAAAGATAAACCTGGTAGTTATGCCAAAGTTAGAATATTAATTGCTAATCTGGAATAAAGTCTTGCTTTCTACATGTGCCAGCAACAGTATGTACTTCAGACAGTCCTGACTACAGAGCAGATATTACAGAATTCATCTCCATCAACTGAAATGAAAACACTGCACTCCAAGGTCAGAATCAATAATTTCCCCTGGAATCATATAGAATGTTTAAAATTACATATTCTAGTCAAAGTACTTGTGGGTGTACTACCTGGAGCAGACTGATGAAGACAATGTATGGTTGCTTTTTGTTGAAAAGACAAATGCTGTCAGTTCTATTGTTCTCCCTCACAGTCCACTTTACAGCTCAACATCCCACTTGAAGATAGAGCCAACCAATTCAAGCACTGAATTTTACGATTTTCTGTTGATGTGAAGAAATGCACCATTCAGGTGTTTTGCAGTGGCAGTTTGACTTTTTTTTAATGTAGCCAAAACAGCTTGACAAAGTTCAGTCCTCAGCCACCCATAAGCTCACCTTCTGTATTAAGCTGATCTTATCTATTCCATGTATTAAGTCAGAACCACGTCAAGGCAAACATTTCAAGAACTCCACATTATGAATTTCCCCAGTTCTCTCTGAAGAGAAGCTACACAAGCCTAAAAAAGCTGCCCAATTAACATTCCATTGAGGATGATCCTGTTCCATTTTGCAACTGTGATGTATTTAAGCTATTTATATCGAGCAACTCATTCACCAGCATACACTTTACTAGCAGATACTTGTTTTCCTTCTTGTTTCATTACTATTTTTCAGTGAGATCACTGGTAGCAGCACGCTGTGATCCTGCTGAGGACACCCACATGCTCGCTGTTCTATACACTTGCTTCTGTAAAAGACTAAAAATTCAGCTCAGGAAATAAATGTTAACAAGTTGTCATTCTTAATTCTTGCCTTCAAGGGGATCGTAGAACATGGACATGACAGCTCCCTAGTTATGCTACATTGAGATACCTTTATGTAATATCATTTATTACTATTAGTACCTTTAACCAAAAAGGACAAAATAAGCATAATTTCTCTTTTCTGGGATATTGAAAGCAAATCTCCTTATGCTCACACTTCTTCCAAATATGCAGAAACAGCTCTGTAAAAAGAGGCCAATAAGAAGATTTGTGTATGTATTTTTATCATTGCATAATAAGTTTCACTGTACAAAGTCATTTTTAGCAAAGGAGCTGATATAGAATAACTAGAGAGTTTAAAAGTCACTCCCTAGCTGGTTCCACACCTCACATAGGACTGTCTGGGAAACGACCAAAAACTTTTCCCTCTAGTCCTGCTCAGGATACCATCAGGGAGTGGGATGAGGCTCCCAGCTGAGCCGGTGGGACTGCAACGTGTGATGTGCTAATGGCTGTGATCTACAAGTAAAACTAATGAACATAATGAAACGACACATTCCCTGCTATTCACTGCATAAGTAATGAAGTAATTACTTTCAATTTCTGGTCACTGCTAGCACAACACACAGGTCCTTGAAGATTGCAGACTCATTCTTATGCTGCATCAGCCTCACAGAGGAACGTGGGCACATTATCATTTGAAGAGGCCTAACAATAGTTGGGGGATATATTCAACTGCTACTTGTATATCTAATGGGCACATTGTACAGCATCAATAGATGAAATTGTTCACATGCTTTTCTGTGAATACAAATATACTACTAGCAAGAATGTCAAACAAATTAGAGCTGAAATAACACTCGATGCACAGAAAAATGAATAGGAAGGACATGAACCACTCACAGAATAAAATGGACAAAGTAATAGAATTTGTAAATGTAAATCTGCATAGTGAGCAGTATAGTTAAAGCCTTTAAAATTACTGGCAGCTGGGAGCACTACAGCATAAGTTTGCTTAGATCCCCCACAGCAGCAGAAAAGCACTATACTGCTGTTCATGAACTCTCCAGCAGACTCAGAACCAGCAGCAGTGGCATCTGGAGGGACAATGCAGAGCCCTCTTCAGCTGAAGGCGTGTCTTGGTTTGATACAGAACTGGAGATTATTGTAGAATTCTTTGATGCTTTCAAAAGGACCCAGCAACTCCTGAAAGCAAAGCAACTAATAAACACCACAGAAATGATCAAAGACATTATTAGCTTTGTGGTTGATTTAACTTTATGTGAGAGGCTATGACAACTCTAAATGGTTTGTAGCAGAATTACCTGCAGCAGCAAATTAAGATCAGATATGAAAGAAGTCTGCAAGGAAAGAGAGATTACAGAGTCAGAATCACACTAAGGAATACATCAGCACACGTACCATCCAAAATTCATAGAAAGTCTACCATTTCCCAATCAATTCCCCCTTTCTAGTGACAATGCCCTATAATAACAATTCTTGTATCTACAAAACAAACAAAAGAAAAGAAAAGAAATAGATCTCCATCTATTGCCTCTCACCATTCTGCATTTACTGCTAAGAGATATGTGGGAAAACAGTTCTTTTAGATAAATAAATAAAGAAGAGGAACTACATGAACAGGGATTATTTTGATTCTTCATATCATGCACCAAAATACTGCATAATTGATTGGGGGGTTTTCTCCCATTCCAAAGTTTTTGCCCCTAGTCCAAAGCAGAAAGGAAAAAAAAAAATGCCTTGGATTGGTTTTTTCCAAAGATTCCTCCAAGCTTTTCATAAAAAAAAAATGGAGATTTGCTTCACTCATCTCTGATGAAAAGCATCATGGAAAAAGAAGCAAGACAGCACAAGAAGACATCTGTTGTTCCATTTGAGGACATGACATTGAAAGGGCTCCCTTGCTCAATCAGTAACTACCACAGTTGTTCTGAAAATTGTATGAATATCATGGCAATTGGTGGGTTCATTTCAGACTGAAATTTCTTGCTGTAGGCATAGCTGGACCCAGACTGATCTCTGTACCAGAGTCATGAATCTCTGTAAGGCTTTGCCCTTGAATTCTTGTATTGACTTAATCTATGAAAACAAGGGGAAGAATTCAGTCCATCACACAGAGAGTTTTCAAGAGGAAAAGATTTTTCTTCATATCACTCAAATTCTGAACAAGTGTTGAAAGTCTGAATCTTCAGTTATAAAACTAAATATAACCAACAAGCAGGACATAAAAGTAACAGAGAATATAATTCAAGGGAAACTAAGGCTGTAAAATTTGGGAAGTTTAGATTTAAGTAACAGAAGAAAAATCTAGAAGCATTAGGTCATGAACAGAAGGCAGCTTTCCTTTATTACTATTCTACCTTTTCGAGGATGGCAAGAAAAGTTGATCCAAGATTTTGTACAAATCACAACACGTGTACATGTCCAGGAATCACAGCTGCTTTTCCAGGTAAGAATTTTGAGATGCAATCACTGCACTTGACAGAGGGATGTCTAGTAGCAGTAGCAGCTTCTTGCACAAACTAGTGATTTTGTGAGATTTTCTCAGGAACTGGTTAAACTCGTGAACAAGTAACTCACTGTAAAAATGAGTTTGCCTAAAAACTCTAGTATCTCAGCTTCCTCAGGGGTTAGAGATCCAGGCACTTGGTTCAGTTGTAGGTAGATATTTTATGAAATGTACTCACAAGCCAAAAGCTTGCAGTCCAGTGGCAAAAAAAGAAAGTATTTCCAAATCATACACAAGCATGCTAAAAATGAACCCTGGATTCTAACCTGGAAAATAAACGGCCAAGCTATAAAAGTTAATAGTATTCAAAAAGCCTGATCCAAATGGAAATTTTGTCTTTCAAATGAGTTTATCCACTTTGTCCCTTCATAATTTGCTATTCAGGTTATAAGATGACGCACAAGCATTTAGTTATTGAGTCTTTAGGATGCAGAATAATAGCTGATCCCTCCAATTGAAGGGCAACAAATGTAACCTTGCACAAATCTTAAAAATATGTCAAAAAGGAATCACCACTATACTTTCTTAGGGTCTTACTCATGCTGCCATCCTGTGACAAAAAACAGTAAATGCAAGAAAAAATTCCACAGAAAAATCCCAGACCATTATCAAAACACTTCTGAAATTCCTTCCCATTTTTTATGCTTAGAAGAAAGTCTTGCATTAAACATAAAACTTCAAAATACAATGCCTTAAAGGGCTGTGTAATTGCTTTACCATTTCCACAGTGATAAACTGACACTTCTCCTAATCTCTATTACAGAAATTGTCACAAAAAGGAAGAAAAACTACTAAATAGGTCAAGCTAATAAAAGCTTTTTATGGATCCAGCATGATTTTTTTTTCTGCTATAACAGTGTAACAGGTAAAATTTCCTTGAGACACCTTGCCTTGTGGCACAGTGTCAGGAGATTAAAATGCTTCTCCTGACTTGCTGAAATAAAGTTCCCATAACATGTGAAATGAGGTGGAGATGGGCTGCAAGAGGGATCCACATGTTCGGCTGAGCCCTCCTGAAGAGAGAAGAATCCAAACAGCTCCTTCAAAAGCCAAAGCTTAACTGAATAATTTTAAGGTGTTTGAATTATTCCTAATGGTAATAAATCCTAGAAAGATAAGAGAGTTTTGTGAGATTTGGGTTGGTTTTTCCTGTGTTAACCAGGTTTATTTTGTGAAGCAGGACTTGGTAGTGATGCAGATAAATCTTCAAGTGTCAGCCTATCAACAGTGTTATTAAAACAGACTGAAAGGGACAAGTGGTGTGAGAGACTTAAACTGTGTATCTGGTTTTGTCTGTACCCTACGGAGTCACCGGGATCTTTAGTGATTGAAAGGAGTTCTGGGCTTAGTCGGAAAAAAAATGCAGGCAACAATTTTTCATGAAACATCAGGAAAAGTTTAATGACAAGCACCAACCTTGTCTTACAGAACCCACTGTGCGTTTTCTCTTGAGAGAGAATGAGCCCTCAGACCAGATCTCTAGACAGGCAAGCTGAAAGTGCAGCTGGAGAATCCTTCGGGAGCACTGAGGATGGCACCTGCCTGAGCACACCTGGCAGGCTCCCCACAGCACAAGGCAGCAGGAGAAGGCACTGCCCAGCACTGAGCCTGGCAGGCTGCAGGGACTCTGCTTCCCAGAGCAGCCCCAGCAGGGAGAGGGAGCCACTGCCACGGCTGCCTGGCACGGGCTATATGGGCACTGCGTGGGTCTGTACCTCAGCTGGGAAGAGAGACTGGCAGTGCAGCCAAAGCAAACTGAGACAGCCTGAAGGTATTTTCACTTGTAGTGAAGATAGAAATTGTACAATTTCACAGGCACTAGCCAAGACTAAAAAATAAAAAAAAAAAATAAAAAGCACAGATTATAGATTCAAGATGCTTAGGCAACTGCAGAAATGCTGAAAAGTTTATTTTTATAAGTTGAGACAAGACTAGCTAAGATGTCTGACTTGCTCATGGCACCAGTTAAAGAGGACCACTTCTTGCCTGAATATTTGCAACCTCTTACTAACAAGAAGGAGCAATCAAAACAGATTAATAAAATGGTAGAAAATTAAGTATTGATCTGTTTGCACAATATTTTGCCTGTTTGCAATTACTGTAATTTGCTTTGTTCATAACTATCTACTGCTTATGATTTCACCCAGGTGAGTAGGGCTCACTACAGAAACACATAACACTGTGGAACCTGAATATGGGAACTTTTTGGGCAACTCACCCAGAAGGAAGCAGGGATGAAGTTTGGGGTGGGGGTGGATAAAGGAGGGAGCAGTTTGTCATTAATTTGGCTCCAGGCTCTTCCACAGTTTATCTTTTAGTATCAGCCAATGAGCTACAAGCCAACTGCTTAAAAGAAAAATACATTTTCCTTTGGAGAGAGAAAGAAAAGGGACTGAACCATGCCTAGAAATTCACCCACTTTTAGAGAAAATTCTCCACACTCCCCACAAGGCTCTAAAATTAAAACCTCAAATTCCTGACTAAAATAAGCAATTAGAGAGGAAAAAACCCTGACAACTAACAAGGTGTGTTTCATACAAAATACAATACTGTTTTTATTCAGATATCTGTATATAGGTAGATGTTGGCAAGTATTATTGAGTGCCTGGGCTAGTCATAGAAAAATGTAATTTTTGGTTTTAGCAGCAAAAGATCCTTAAATTTCTTAACCCCTATAATAAATAGCACAGTATTTTGTATTAATTCAGTTTTCCTGAAATTTACATTTACCTGGTTTTCACCTACAAAGAACAAAAGTGTTTGAAGGGTAAAAGTATTTTGAATTTTTGTTTATTTTACCTATTCCTTTTGTGATCATTTCTCTCAAGAATATGTTGGTATTGAAACAGATCTTAGAAGAGACATGGACTGTCCAGCCACCAACTGATGATTATGGTACACAGGGTTCCCCTTATGGAGATGTAACATGATTTGAAAGTGAGAATAATGGAGAAATTAATTTTAAAAACATATACACACCAAAAAAAGAGTGATTCTGCTACATTTTTTTCAGAGTAAGAACAAATTTAATAGGGATCACAAAATGGCCTACAACTAGGTCAACTTCAAGAGCTAAGGACTCTGAGTCAAGAACACAGTGTCCCAAGGTTTCAGTTTGTCTGAAATAACTCAAAGTCACCCAACACATTATACCTTTCAACTAGTCTGGCAATTCCACAAGACAGACTTTTCCACAAGGTTTGCCTCCAAACTTGCACAGAAATGTGATGATTCCCAGTTTCAGAACAGGAAAGGAGAAGGAATGAGAAATGAGTACCGAAGCAACGCTCTGATCTTCAGAAATACATTTGTCTACCTATCTGACACACAATAGGCAGCAAACATCTAAAAATATAGGATAAGCCATTAATAATCAGACTTTGATTAAACCTGTAATCTTAATTTTATTAAAGTTTTAATCAAAAGTTGCTTCCCTTTGAGTATTTGCTTTTCAAGAGTATTTGTGGCAGAAAGACTCCTCAGAAGCCACCTGAGCAGACTCCGAGCACGACACAGCCCCCCATGCCATGTGTGCCCCGTGCTTGGCTGCAGAGCCAGCCGAGACTCCTGCAGTTCCAGCTGTTGTCCTTGCCAGTGTCTTCTATCCAAGATCACTTACACACCAAACCTTAACAATAACACAATTCCCCAAATCAAGTTTTCTCAACAATTTCCTAATGTAATTTGAATTTGCTTGAATTGAACCAAACAAAGCGAGACCATTTTATACCTGTACCCCACAGAACTATATCATGAGCAGTAGACTAAGGGAGGCCTCCTGCTCACATTGCATTTATTATTAGCATTTAGATTTTTTAGTAGTCTTCATTCCTGGACACAGCCCAGCAGCAGCTCAAGCTATGCAGTTCCCTTGACTGTAGCCAAGCACTACTGGAACACCATTTCTACATGGTATTTATTGTGCATGGTTTAGGTACTTAATTGCTACTTTGTCCAACAGCTTATAAAACTCTTTTGGGGGGGAAAAAAAAAAAAGAGCAAAAACACAACAACAAAACTAAGTAAAGCTAAGATCTTTCATAGTATGCTCTGGGGAAATAAGTTGTCACAAGGTTTTTTCTTTACTTTTTATCTATCTTGATTTGGTATGGTTCATTTTAATTGTCAATAAGTGCTTTGTATATGAGGCACAGCAGCTCAGCAGAGAATACAGAATCACACAGGATGGAAGGGAACTGGAGAGCAGAAGGACAGCAAGGAAAGGGCAGATGACACTGTATTGGTGTCACAACCTCCACAAACCACTGCAGGTCCCATCACACAAGACACTTCTCTGAGCAACTGAGCTGAGACAAGTGGAATGTTATGGACTGCCTTCTCCTTCAGTTCAACAGCTATTGAATTCTAGGGGTTTTTTCAAACTATAAGCCATATTAATGTTGGGTATTTAAGCCTGACTTGACACATTTTAAGCTCATAGGGCCATTCAAGCAAATAAGGCTAAATAAGTTTAAAACAATCGATACTGAAATCAATTAACTTTGCTTCCCAAATGGAACACTTCGAATGAGCTAACAAGTCTAAATACAATATTGGATTGCATTGGATACAATATTTTGCTTTTAAGAAGAAATCAAAATACTTATATCCAGCTGATTAAAACCTTTTCAGTCTACCTAGAAGGTTTCTTGGTTTATGATTTTTTTTTTTGTACATTTCTAGCTTTGCTGGAAAATCTTACAAAATGTCAATGTCAAAAAATAAAAGCAACAGGAAAATTTTTCCAGATGCACAGAAAATAAATTTCAAACAGCTTCACTCAACATTTTTTTTCATTTGTTCATTTACAAGTATGCAACATCTTTATGGTAATGAAGTTACAAAGGACATTTTTTATCTTCAAAGGATTTTTTTCCTTGAAAGGTCAAAGCAGCATCCAGAAGATATCTTACTAAAAAAAAAAAAAAAAAAAAAAAAAAAAAAAAAGTCCTGCTCTGACATCATCAGCCTTGGCTCTTTTAGTACAATGAACAATGATATCCAATTTCACCTACTGTCTTTTTCCTTTTTCCCTTCCTTCTGTTTCATAACGCACTAATGGTAACAGTTATGTAGCATAACACAGCAAACTTCTCTTCACACTTTCTCCACATTCCAGAACAGCAGAGCTGGGCAGGTTTTTTTCATGCCTGAACAAACACCACCTGCAATACACCATCTTGCTGCAGTACTTGAGTATTTTTATCCCTGCACAGGTAGAGCAGTCCTTGAATGTATAACGAATATGTGGGAGGGGGGATCTATTCTGGAGGGGTTTTTTCCTATCAGCCTTTTCCTTGTTCTCTGATAACATGGTTATCCAGGCTACAAAAATTAATAAAAAGTTTGTGCTGTAGTCCTTATCCAAACTTAGAATCATATCACAGTTCTACTATGTAATTTCTAAGGACCATTTAGGTAGAGAAAAGAAAGTACAGACAACATGGTAGGCAATGCTAATGAGTGATAAATTTCAAAATCTCAAACAATACAGTGCATTAAAATGGCTCTATAACTTTTTTAATTTTCTTTTATCTAACCTCATAATGCTTTGAACAGTTACATAATATAGACAAATCTAGTACGAGATTTTCTGAGATTTTGGGGAGCTTTTTTAAAAGAATGGCATAAGGTCATATATATATATACACACATACAACGTATCTTGTAAAATGTGTCAGTAGCAATGAGAAAAATTCAGATGGAACAGGTAAATAGTTGTTTAAAAATGAATTTTAAATATGGAATTAATAAAAAGAGGCATGAAACTATATAAAAGTTATTTTTACCCCTTTTTAACACAATAGTTAGCTCAAGGTCACATGATTTGCTCTAGTTGCAGGAAGACACTGATCCAATTGACTGGTTTTTAATAGCCACCACCTTCATTTAAAGAGAAAGAGTAGGACTTTACAACTGAAGGCTATTTCCTGCCTCCTCTCTTTCCCTTTCATGGAATAATGTGGTGTTTCTTACTCTTCTTCAACCATATATATGCTATTTCATTAATACAGTGTTAAAGCACAGCCTAAGGTTTTACCTTATCCAGGACACTGGAATCTGACAATCTGAGTCTGCTTCCATTGTGTAAACATATTTTAATTGCTCTTAACATTCAGTATAAATAATAATGATGGCTACCCTTCTTCACTTCAAAGTGTTACCTGAATATAAATGTAACTATTGCCCATGAGATCCAGAAAAAGTGGTTCTTTCAAGGGAGGGGGGAAAAAAAATGAAGATTATAAAATTGGAGAGGTCAAAAGCTAATTTTACTAAGAAGCCCATTTTTCTACATAAAATGAACTACTTAATATAAATCTCAAAAATCTCACTACCATACATTTAAATACTTCTATGCTTAACCAAGTGGTCACACAATATGACCTATATGCATAGAGAGGAGTAAGAATCAAAACAAAAGCAAAACCTATGAAGGTCTCTTGAGTAAAGCAAATGAAATTAGGAAAAGAAAACAGGTTTTTACCTGGTCTCTGAACTACCTGCAGTAACCTGTAACCAGTGCGGTGTAACTGGGCTTTGCAAAAAGTGGCTATAGGTGCCAGGAAGCTTCTGAATGAATCCTGTGCTGCAGGCTGAGCTGCAATCCTGCTGCTAACAAAGCTGTGGGAAATGGCAAGGCAAGAACAAATTTCAGGTAGCACCTTTGCAACTGTTCAGCAGATGCAAAGTGCCACATTGCTATTGAAATCGAAACCTAACCTCAACTGTCTCAAAGAAATTGCTACAAGACACAACATATGAAGGACAGAATCACTTGCCCAAGATGACCCCAGCAGCCCTGGTGACACACACAGCAGCAGCCTCTGGGCCTCCAGAATCCCATTTCCTTCGCACCAAACTAAAGAAGCCACCACCAAGTTGGTACTGACAGAAACAGTATGACAAAAAAAGAACGCTGGAAAACTTTCAGAATTTGCCTTTAATTAACATTTCTTTTGTTCCCATTCTCCCCTGCACACTCTCCTTTGTCTCCTGAAAATTCTTCCAGCTTTGGAAAGCTTAGAGAGTGGTAAATGAAAAACATATTGTCATGTTCCACTAATTTTCCATACTTTCCTTTATCTGGAAATATCAGTGGGCACTAGAGATTACAGAATGAATTTAGGCCCAAAGGGGTGAAAAGATTCACTATGAACAAGCTTTCCAAATGAAATTGCATTCTGCATCCAAGGCAAAGTTCTAGACTAAATGTAGTCAAACCCAAGGGGCATTTAAGAGGAATAACGATAGTGCAGAGATAGAGAGCTCAATGTCAACAAGTGATAAGACAAAAGGAAACAGCTTCGAGTTGCACCAGAGGAGCAATAGATTGGATATTGGGCAAAATTTCTTCACTGAAAGGGTTGTCAAGCACTGGAACAGGTTGCCCAGGGAAGTGGAGGAGTCATTAGTTCTGGAGGGATTTAAAAGCCATGTAGGTGTGGCACCTGGGGACATGGGTTAGTGGTGGACTTGGCAGTGATGGGTCAGCAGTCAGACTCCATGATCTTAAAGGTTTTTTTTCAATCTAAGCGATTCTATGATTTTATGTACATCAAATTGAGATAGTATATTTCTTAAGAGATAGGTACTGGGATATTTCTAAGAGCTGAGAAGGTATTAATGGCTTTACTATACATGTATGTACATAGAAAACTTAAGTTAGTACATAGGAATAAGTTTGAAAATAGGATTAAAACCCTTGTATTATCAAAAAGCCAATTATCAAACAATATCAGAAATCTGAACTAAGGACAGAGGATTGAGGGGAAGGAAATTAAATATATCAGAAAGCAGAAAAATAAATGCTTAAGGCAAAAGATGTGTTCTATATCAAGCCACTCATTAAAAAGGAAAAAAAGCAATTTTTCATGCATGACACACGGAAGGAGAAGAGTTAGTGCCACAGTATGGCTACCAGCTCCTGTGGGAAGAGTGAACAGAAGAATTAGGGAGTGCATATTCTGAAATCACTAGGGGAGAGAATTTTATTTTATTGTTCACCTACAAGAAATGGGATTCTATTCCAGTTACTTTTCCTTTCAGGCAAATAAACAAGGAAACAAAAGCTGTCTTTCAATTCTAACCTTCTTCCTACCAAGGAGAAAAAGTAGAAGTTGGCAAAGTACATACACTTCTGCAGTTAAAATAAATTACAGCTTGACTTAATGTGAAACCATCAAGAAGATTTATAATTACTCTTTGCATTTAAACCATAACATTTTTCCAGTCTAAAGAACATTTCGCAACTAAACATTCTCCACCTCTTTTCCAACAGAATATAGTTTCATTACAGATAACACTCTCATCACTGTGTGTGACTATTGTGAATATAAAAGAAAACTGGCAGATTGCAGATCCAATCCTTCTGCAATTTATACAACACTCAGCATTCCAAGTACTGGTTTAAAGGCTTTCAAGGTGGCATAGAAGCCCAGCAGACATAGACCTGCTCATATACCCCAGATATACATGGAGATTATTTCTTTTCTTGCATGTCTCTTAACTAGCTGTCAGTCAGCAGCAATTCTTCACTTTTCTTCTTTATATAATTTCTCATCATTATTTTAGCCATGGAGAGTCAACATAGAGTCAGCTATTCTTTTACAATATGTGAGCTATGCAAGCAGTTTTCATTAAAAGTATGCACAATGCCACCAGAAATGACCTTACTTCAGGCACAAGACAGCTGCAGAGGTGCCACTCACAGCAACAAGCGAAGTGACTCCCATCTGCATTTGCCTCAGTTGACCCCGAACTGATGTGCATTCAAATGTTATGGTAATTAGTTTACTTTTAAATGAGATTGAAATAATAATGTTAATCCTGCAAACACCTTGTATGTTCCTAAGCCTTTGAAAACAGATGCTACATTATCCAGACTCCCAGACAGTTCTCTTTTGACAGCGCTGCTGTATATGGGAAGCTACAGAAAATTAACCTGCTCAGTCAAGTAGATCAGTCGTGCATCCACACCTGCCTATGAACCAGAGAGCACCACAGCAACTAAAACACACCCCTCAAAAGCAGGTTTTGCACACAACTTGTCATTAAAACTTTTTTAAACTGCAGACAGAAAGCAGAATTTTCCACATCTTTATACACATGGAACAAGACACATATCAGAACTGATTTGCATAAGGTTAATTAGCAGGTCAGGGCAAACCAGAACTATTGGGTTTCTGAAGGCTTTGAAAGAAGGATCATTATTTAATTCAACTTAATGACTGTACAAACTATCCAATGACAATATCAACACTTCAGTCAAGATGGGAAAGGATCATCTCTACCAAATTACAGAGTTGTCCTAAAATATAGAAAAAATTTCCTTTGAGCAAGTGAAGTTCAAGCAATGGAAGCCACAGCATAGCCAGCCTGGATTTGTTGTCCTTTGCATCACAGCAGAAAGCCATAGGCTTTTACTGGACTCTGGAGAGGAAGACATCCAACAGGAACAGAGGATTTGTGTGAAGAATGGGAATTTTGTACTTTTGAGGGCATCGGTTTTTAGGTTTTGCATTTTACTGAAGACTCTCAAGAAGAGCTGAGTTAGCAGCCAGTTTTGTCTGACAAATTATGTTCAGAATAATTAGAGTTTTCAGTAATTCGATTCCTGTATATTTATAAACCAAGATAAATAAGTAGCATGTAATCAAATAAATATGGCTCTACAAGAATAGTACTATAGACTAACACTTGAATTATTCCAACACATAAGTATAGGTCCCAGTCCCTCATATAATGCTGTTTTCTACCATCCTTTTTTAGACAAAATTCCCTAGACATCTCATAATTGGGGAAGCTCTACTGATCAAACATATATCTATATTAATGGCACGCTTAAGGAGGACCAGACAGGACTAGTGCCAAGTTATGAAGGCAGCTGAACTGTTCTCCTATTACACTGGGGTTATACAGAATAAAGGGCTTTGGCCAAGTAGCCAATAATGTTTTTTTAAAAAGGTTAAAACATTCAAATATTAAGCATCTGAGAAGCTAAACACAAAAGTCTGAATTATGTCACTACTAAATTCAGTTTGATTGCAAAGCCTTTTCTGAAGTGGAATTTACATTTCTTAGCATATACTTTCCTCTTAATTTCAATTCTTGGCACTAGTTTTAAATCATGTGGTACTTGTGCATTTCAAAAATAGCAAACTTGACCTTCCAACTGTGATATATATTTTTAACATGAAAATTATTCATTTAATAGATATGACAAAAATAATCACCAGAACATGCATTGCCTGAATTTTGTACAAATGTACTCTCCAATTGCATTTAACTGTTCCACTCCTCTTCATCTTACTACCTTTACGTGTCCCTGTTCTCACTTTTAGCTGTTTTTTGAGCCTGCAGTGGCTTCCTGATATGACTCCTCCCTGCAATTTCTCTTGACAGAAAGATAATGTAACTTCACTGGGGCAGTAACTTCCTTCCCTTCCCAATGATTTCAAAGGTTCAAACACCATAAGTTAATGAAAAGATAATTTTATGAACAACATTTGTATTTGCAGAACCTTCTCTCATTCCTATGTATAAAAGTATTATTAAGCTATTAATCATTTTATTTCTGCATAGCTTTCCTCAGGTGACCAGATCCTCACTACATTATGATTACATCTGCTCAACACATAGAAAAAATACATTAATGGTAAAAATTTCCAAAGAAAAAAAAGCAATTACTATAAATAAGTGGGAGTAAAGAGAAGGACAGAGTGACAAAGAACACATGAAAATAAATTTCTATAGTATTTACAATATAGACAGAAATAGATATCCATAAAAGGATAAAGAAAACTGATTCCCAAATTAATTGCATGTGAGAAATGTGAATTGGACTCTGTAATGAGTCTTATTGGTTGGACCTTACTTGGAAAAAAACCAAAAAATGTTCAGAAAAAGTCTGAAGGATCTGGACATAAAAAAAAATTATTGCAAACCTCTAGTTAATAAAAAAGTACAAGGATGGAAAAAATTGTATAAGGGAAAGAAGAAAATATTTGAAAATTACTTTCTAATATCAGCACAGTATATCACTTTGTATTGAAAGCATAGAGTGGGTTCATTCTCTGACAAGAAAGGGTTCCATTCCACTTGCCAGCACAAAGCCATAGCGAGATTCATTGCCAGCTACAGATACCAAATATCAACAGCAGAAATAAGTGAGTTTCTATCAATTATTCAGTTATTCAAGACTGTTATGGAAAACCATTAATCTCTTCAGTAGTGAAAGAAGTTTTTTATATAAAGTGTGTTAAAATTAATGCTTTTCAGCGCTCAGACCTGATCCATTCCATGTACTTTTCTTTACTTCCATATCCATATGCTAATGATGTTCCTCACCACCTGATTCTCTCCATATGCTAAACACTCTACAAAAGTGTTCCTCCTCATTCAAACTATCTCAAAGTTTAAAAGTTTAAAGAAGGCCCATTATACACAGAAAAGACAGGCAAAGGTGTATCCATCTGGGGAGAGGGGAAATCCTGCTTGAGGTTTTAATTTTCAGTTCAAGGCTTCTGACACTGGGGATGAAATCCCCCCACCACATGGAGCAGATTGCTATAGACATTACAGGTTAAAACAACATCATGCTTAAGGGCTTTCACTGAATTTTGGCCACCAAGTCAACCATCAAGAAAGTTATCATAGCCCTAGGATAAAAGCCAGATATATCTGAAACTCAGTCTCCTGCCCTAGATTTTTAATAGGAAAATGAAAGTCTGAGTTGACCAACAGAAATCCTCCAGTTTTCTTTCATCACCATCCCCTGCCAAAATGTCTTTTCATGGAAAGTTTCAGGGGGATGTCAGAATTCATCCCTACCTTTACTGCAAAATTATGTTGCAGTTGGTAATGAGAGGTGAAAGTCTGAAATTGAAGTGACTACTCAATCTTTTTTGTATCATGCCATCCATATCATCATCTTTCTTGTTGTGCTTTGATGAAGAAACTGGAGAAGATATTGCAAAAGGCACAATGTGCATAGGGGGTAATAAATCTGCTGAATGTAGATAGCCACAGGCTGCAAGTCATAATATAAAGCTTTACTCTTAGCCTCCTACCAGTTTTCATTATCAGGGGAAAATTCTATTAATGTAATGCGATAGCATCATGTCCAAACAGCTCAGCAGTCACACATTTCATACAGCTGTCATCAAATGATACTCATTTAGCTTCAAGGTAAAACCAAACTTTGAATGTTCTTGCTTTTTATCTTCGAAGCTTTGTTACTTTAGAAGATAATTATCTAATTTTGTGACCAATGATGTGTTCCCACCACATCAAATTTTAATACCCACACTACGTAGATTTTTGTGTGTTTTAAAAATTAATGACTTTAGATAGCTGGACACAAAATATTCAAAGTATACTGAATGACCAAATATTAAAATGTAATCCAGAGAAATAATAGGAACACTTCATGCTGTGGCCCTGACCAAAGTTGTCATGATGCCTTCCAAAGAGCATCTTCCCAATGCTTTTACCTAACAGGCTACAGGTACTATGACTTCATCACTTTGATTCCTGCTTTTTTCATAAAGCAAGTCAGATCCCTGTTTGTGTATAAATGCACCAAGAAGTCCCTTGACAGCTACTGTAGAATAAAATAAAAACAGACAATAAAACATAAAACCTTCTGCCAGCTGACAAATCATTTCTATACAACACTAAGTTCACTTAAGATACCATGAGTGATAAAGACAGTAAAAGAAATGGCTAATGAAGCAACTGGGAGCTAAATGGTCTGGTTTAGCCCTAGACTAGAAATTAAATTTCTGTGTTACCATTACAAATTAAAAAGCCTTCTATTCATGCAATCAACGTAGTGGGAATTACTCTTGAGACTTGATAATTATGGGAGCAGTTACATATTCCTATTGTGAGTGGAAAAAAGCCCACCTGAATATCAAACAGCAGAGAATTCAGCTGAAGAGTCTACAAAGTTACTGAGTAGTATATTATAAGAATAGGTCAGAAAAAGCGTTGAGACCTGATGAAGCAACTAAAAAATGGTACAATATTACCTCTGCCTGGGGCCTCAGAGAGGCCTGGGGTGACAGTGTCGTGCCCTTCCACGCCTGTGAGGAGATGAGGAAGATGATAAACCAATGCTATTTATGGAGATGTACAGCTGGAGAAGTGACACACAAACTGAAAGGGGAACTTCCACCTCAAGTAACTTCTTGTCTGGAGTAGAAACAAGCATTGGAACAAAAGAGGCTGCGGCATCACTGTCCTGGAAGATTCTGAACATCAGATTCAAAGCCCAAAGAAAGTTGCACTGATTTCAGCATTCATCTTGCTTTGAGCAGAATTCCAAATTAAAAGACCTTCTAAATCTTCTTGCAGAGTAAATTATTCCACAACTACAGAAAAACTGAGTTCCATAGTAGAAGACAGCAAGACAACTGCACAAAGGGGGATGATCAGGGTTTGTTTCCAGAACCAGTTCTGCCAAGTCATTAGTGTCAAACACAAGATTCTGAGTTTGTGGAGTGCAATTAGAATTTTTAAATTCAGTATCACTGTATTTAACCAACATTAATCAAAGGAGGTCTAAGAACTTGCACATTGTGGAGGAATGGTGTTAACACATAATCTGCCACCTGCAAGGAAGTCAGGCAAGTCTGTCAACTCCAGGTTTTGTGTACATCAAGGAAAACATTCCATAAGACTATTAGAAGCTCAAAAGCAACTTCCACCCTTTCCTAAAAACTGAGAGCAAAGATTCAATAAGGAAACTGTCAGTCATACATATAAACAAGCCAACAGTCAAGAGCATCCCCCCATTAAGCCCCGATATATTGAATTATAGACACATACTTCTCACATTATGTCCCCAGTCTTATGAATAGATTAGGTCACCTTATCATTTGCTTTGTTAATGGACTTGAGAATGACTTTTTCCTTCATCTTTTACTTCCTTAACTTTGATGCTCTAAGATTTCATAATCTATTTTGAAGGACAAATAACAAGAACTATCTCTAAATGCTTTGTGTCCTATAAAATTATTTATGCAAAACATTTGGCAACAGTCTCAGAAGAAAACATTTCTCCCTAGAAAATATGCCCATTTTAAAACAGAAAAAATAAAATATAAGATAATAAGGTGGTTCAGAAAGAGAAGAACAGAGAGAGAGACAAAGACAACAATGAAACAAGTCAAATTAAGGAAAGTAAAAGCAAAACAAAGGAGTAGGAGGAAATGCTTTAACAAGGAAAACACCTCCTAATATTTTAGAAATTTCTTTGATCACCTTAATGAAAGTATTGATTTAACTCTTTACAGTTCTTTCAGGAATCTTGACAGACAGAAAAAATGGTTAAAAACAGCTGTCTGTTAAACTCTTTTGATTAGGAGTCATTGCAGAACCTGGATGCCTCAAAAACTCCAACAAACCAAACAGGCTCTACTTAAAGAAGCAAAACTCTAGCTTAAGGAAAACTCTTCTCAAGAGCTAGAAGAGTGAAGAATAAACTTTACTATCAACAATTGTTGACACTTAGTAAAGCACTAGAACCTGTGGCAGGCTCATAAGGACTAAACAAGGAGTTTACATCTGATCATTTCCTTCTTCCTCGCTGGCACATCCCATTGTCTTACAAGCCCCAGTGAAGTCCATTGTTATGTAATTTACAGTCACACTTAACATAAGAATATGTTGGGACTCCTGGAAAGCAAATCCTGCTGATGTCTTACCCTATGAATGTTGGGCTTCAAGTCCAACAAGAAACTATGTGAACACTCTTCATCTTTATCCAACATATTGAGTCCATTATAGTCAATATATTTATTCTTCTACAGTAAAAATCCAGGTATTTTAATAAAACCACTTGATTGTGGGGCAGCAAGCATTGCAAGCATTCAGCCAACCTGGCCAACCTGGGCAGCAAAGACAGTGTTTTCATAACCTCTTTCTTCTCTGAAAGTTGAAGAACTCCCCAGCTATGCCTTAAGAAGATAAAGTCACCAAGACTAACAGATACAGACATCAAAGAAGAAATACAATTACTGTCATTGCTTATAGTCCAAAATAAAAGATGTAGCTCCTAACATAAGACAGTGCAACAAGATTGACATAATGACCAAACCATAAAAGTTCTGTGTTATTGCAGTGTTTTCTTCCAGTAAAAAAATAAAAAATAAATTGATAGTAGGGAAGAAATTTATTGTTGTGTTTAAAGAGAGTTCTTATTCATCTACACACTTATATCACCATATCTTATTTCAAGTTCAATACACTCACTGCAGAACTTGTACACTCCTGTGTGACCAAGTCTGTCTCAACCAATCACAATCTCCTCATTTCTTACATCATCATCCTCAAAACCAGCATCCTGGTTGCCAGCTATAACACGGGTAATTTCACCTGTAAAGTCCAAGGAGATGCGAGGATAGGAGGTCTTCAGAAATTATCTGTCCCTGGAATTTGTCACCTCTGGAAAGGCCACCAGGACCCTCACCAACTTCTCTACAACTATGATTTTTTAAAAAGTGGTTTTTCACCAACTTCCTTTTAAAATACAAATCTTGCAATGATTTGGTCATTCATGCTAAGAAAGTACTTCAGCTTTACACAAATGAACTTGGCAGATGGTAAATAGGATCAAAAAAATTTCCATGTAATTTTGCAAAAACAGAAAAAGCAAAATGGAACTTGACAAGAACAACATATTAATCAGAGTATTTCATTAAAACCTGTCAGTGAAGCTTCTACAGCAAACTAAAATACAGCCTACCCTATCAATATATAATTTGTGTTGTACAATGTGTAAGTGCTTATCATCAGCAACAAAAAATTGTACCCTACAGAACAGTAATGACATTTGAAAGAGTAGAGTATTGATTAGCAGTTGCTTAAAAGTGAATCACCACTACAATACAGCATCTATTCACGGCTCTACATACTTTCACTGTCAAGATAATTTGCATGAAGACCAGTTCCTTTAACCTTGAAATGTAAGCATTTTCCAATACAGGATGTGAAAACAAACAGCCCTAAGTGCATTAAGCAAAAGAATTAGCATTCACTTTCTTGCAAGATCTGGGGGTTTCCAGTTGGATCGTCCGTTCAATAATTTCCATATTAAAAGACATTACTGAAAGTGTAGTGCATGTATCATAAACTTACTAAGGCCATCTCACATTTCTGTTACATGCTAACAATAGAACATATTTACTTTCAATAATACAAGTAAGAGGATCACACTCAGCTTGCAAAACCCAGAAAGACACAGAAAATACTGCCAGAGTGCTGTGGCAGATGAGCGTGAATCCACCATGGCTTATACCAGGGCTTTCCTTTTAGTTACAGGGAAATATAAAACATGATATTTGATACTCAGGCTGATCTAGATTATATTTTAAAAACATCAACACTAAAAAAAATATATTACTTCGGTCATAACATTGCATCAGGAAACGAGAGTGTAGATCATTCAAAATGCAGATCTAACATCACTGAAGGCAAAGAAAATTTTTCAATACTTCCAGAAAAAGCAGAACTTGATTACAAGAAAGAGGGAAAAGGTATTCTTTTTTTATGGGGAAAGAGAGAACACAGTACTTCAAGTTTGAGAACACTATGATCTTTTCCTCTACAGATCCATGTGCTACCTGAAAATTAGTATGGAATCCAGAAGGTTTTCCCATCAAATACATATGAATATGTTTGACTTTTTATTCTTGAACAAAGAAAAATTAAAATATCTATCAAGAAGAATTTACATCTTTATGTCTGCAGTTAACATTAAATACTTCAAACACACTGAAATGCTCTGTAACTAGTTTGGTATAGAGAATAACCTTGTCATTCATGTTGCCCAAAGATCTGCAGGAATTAAAGGGAATGGAGGCTCAAGCTCTGCCAGTTCCAAAGCATCATTTGCACGAATCATCAGAATTACATTGGTTTAGCATTCTCAGATTCATATTTCATTTTCTAGGGCTTCATTTTACTTCAGTGCTAGGAGACACATTCTACATAATCTAGACATTAAGAGTTTGAATTATATTGAATTAGCTCTGAATAGAGCTTTTGGTAAAGCTCTACACCATTTACTTGCCTTGTGGGGTTTTGAATTTGGGCTTTGGGGTAGGTGTTGGTTTTGGTTAAAGGAGGAAGGGGGTTGTTGCTGTTGATTTGGGGTTTTTCACAGGAGTTATGGTATTTATGGTTGGGAGTTTTATAGTTTTATTATTTTTTGAATTATACTCATAAGCTACAGGGATTTTTAAAATAATTTTTTTTCCTATCTAATTAAAAAAATACTGATTTTTTAAAGTTTTAAAATTGCTCAACTGGCAAAAGTTGATATTCAAGAAGTCAGTCCATGTCTATCCTTTAAATTGCATGTCTCAATCCTACTGACCCTTCAAAGGAGTAGTTGCAGAGTCTCCAGCAAAGAAACTGCCTACAAAGACCAAAACCCACACAACGCTGAATAAAAGAAAGGCAATTAATGTCAAGATAATTGGACTAAACTTCTCTAAGAATTTAAATCACTATTATGCAGTTTAGAACTAAAGATAGAAGCAGTGTGTGAATCAGATTCAGCAGCTGAATGCTAATTGATCCAAATCACCCCGTTATGTTAGTTTTGCACTGACGAAACTCCCAAGATGCAGCAGCACACCCAGGCAGTAGGATAAAATGCAATTCTGCATCTTTAAAAGTAGGAATGCTCTCCTGATGGAAAAACCTGCTTTGAGAAAACACAATGATTTGAGAACTCCTAACACAATGCAGAATCTGTTGAAAGGAGTAGGCAGATGCAGACTCCAGACTGCTTCAGACCAAGGCAGCCAGCGCTTACATAACAGGGAAGGCTCCGTGAGACAACTTACATAAGGAAAATCTGAGAGCCCTAAACAAGCTCATCAGCTGTAAGAAACCTTTGTGGAAGAACCAAAAAATCCCACGGTATTTTCACTTAGAAATTGTTCCTGCACCTGCAATAAAATAATATTGACCGTTCAGGACAAAAATCAAGAATTATCAAAGCCCAGAATACTTAAGAGGAAAAGAGTCTCCTCAAAAGGAATCTGAGACAGCATAGACCATGCTGCATCTGCAGAGAAACAGGCACTGCATTGATTTGGAAAAGCTTTACTGTATAACAACAATTACTTTTAATGTTAACAGAAGGCACATTACCTGCATTTTATGCTTCCATTTTATTACTACTATTATCTTGCAACAGTGTGGCACTGAAAACACATTAGTATCATGGACACCATAATGTGAACAGTAGCATTCCCCAAAGTCTGTTTTTCCAAAACTCTTATCACAGCAGCTGAAGTGAGGATCCCTCTGACACCCAACCCTCTCTGTGCAGCCTGTACCTGAAGCCTGGCTGTGCCAGTGCCCTGCACTCTCACATTTAGTCCAGGACTCACTAAATTCAGAGTGTTTACAACAGAAATGTAAAGGAGTGTCAAGATTCAAATAAAACAGATGTCTTTTGAGAGTCTAAGGAGGAAAAAAGGACGAGACAAAATCTGAGTCAATTCTTAGGGCCCCAGTAGTATTTCCTAAGGTTAAGAGTATGAATATCTCCACAGCACCAAGAAGTTTCTTGTATGCTGCCAAATCTGTATGACAACTGTAACACCTCCAGAAATCAGGCAAATTAGGAATAATACCATCCTATTTTCTTCTGGATGTTTTGGTTGTACACTCAGTGGTCTTTCATCTCTTTAAAAATGTTCTACTCCTTGCTTTTAAGTCCTAATTTGCTTAAAAGCTTACCATAATTGCTGAAATTATTTACTGAACTATTATAATTTTCTTAGATACTTGCAGTGTCTGTATTTCAACTAAAGTCAATTTGGGGAAAAATCATATGTCCCAGCTACTTTTAGGAGGCACAAAAACATATCCAGATAAGATTATCATAATTAAATAAAATGATAAAATATTCAATTAAGATAATGTAAGCAGCAGTTTGGTTTTTTAAAAAAATAGTTTCAAAATGCAACAAAAGTATTCTTACTCATCTTTTATAAACTCAAGAAGGCACCAATGTTGGTGACTCATTTGATGTTCACAGCACAGTAAGACTTTAGAATTGTATCAACTAAATCACTATTCACAGCTATAACCTGGCAAAATTTTGCTTTACTGAACATCTCACATAATTTCATTTGCTCAATGAAATTCTAGCATGGGACAAATGACTCTTAATGTGCAAAGCATTTGGGCAGTGCAGACTGTCAATCATGCCTTGATTTCAAGTGCATTGCTCTGAAAGTAGTGCTCACTATGTATGCTGACAAAATGAATTAAGTAACCTTTACATTAATTTTTCATTTAGCAAGCCTTTATTAAGCTAAATGGTACTCCAAAGCAGCTGGCAATTGAGAAATCTATACTGCCCAGATCCATAATCATACGCCCATTTTATATCTTCACTTGTTTAACGATGCTTAATTCATAATCAGGAAATATGGGTTCCTCCTGTAATATCAGGAGTCTTGTTGCTTCTAAAAGCAGAGTCTTGACTTTAAAATGGTGTGGACTCTGATCACCCAGAGCTCACAGTAAATACCAAAAGGATTCTTGATGCCTGGCTACTGGAGAGGGAGAGGGTGGGGAAAAAAACGTTTGCATTTAGAGCCCTCCTGTGCTATCACCTCCTTAGCTGTTGTGACAACTTCTGTCGCTGACTTTGCATGTTGAAAATACTTGCAAATCTTGAAGTTTCATATGGTTTACAAGCTTACAGAACAAATATACTTCATAACAATACAAAAAATACATGTAAAAGTCATCTATCACCCAGGCTCATTTGCCACAATCAACAGCAGGAAATAACAAGCTTAGACAGAGAAGCTTGGAATTCTAAATAAAGAACATAGATCTTATAAAAACTACTGTAACCAGAAGGGGAAAAAAGAAAAAAAACCCAACAAAACACAACAGATGATGTGACAGAGGAATAAAAATGCTCTAAACACCTGTCAAACCTGTGTTTTGTATTTTCTCTTTCATTCAATAATGAAATATCATAACAAAAGCAAAAAAACCAAAACAGCTTGTAATGAATATACACTGTCCACCTTCAAAAGCAGGAGCACAGACTTATTAGTGAAACAGAAAGGATGCTGATGAAAAGCTAAAATGAATAGCTTCCAATTACCTTCAATTATAACAACCAATAGGAAGTAATCTTACCACTACAGAGGGGAAAAAAATACATTATGGAAGGGATGGCAGCAGCATCCACTATGAGGAAGAGAAGGACCATTAAGGGTCTCGCACTGATCCTCCGTGCATTTTAACACAACTGCAGAACACGGAATATTCCATGTTCTTCTAGCAAACGTTGAGCCATCTGCACTTGGTAGGTTTAATTTTTAAAGCCATTTTCACACAAAAATGGCTCTGCATGGAACAGTTCCAAAGTTAAATAAAGATACTTGTTTGTTATAGCCCAAAAACAAATTAAAGCCTTTTAATAATACTTGATTAGAATCTAATGAAAACTGAAAGCTCCATCTGCTTTATAAATTTAAGGTGTTCATACGAAACCATGATGATGTAAGACTACACAGACTTTAAAGAATATGAGCTTGAAGTATAACAAATATTGAGTATCCAGATTTTCAGAATGAAATGAAAGTTGCCCAACATACTGAGTGAAGCCATTTAAAGGCCTTGAAAGGTAGTAAGAGACCTCAAATATATTTGTTCTTAATAGCTCTGTATTTTAGCTTAGTAAAATTCATATTTTACAGTCCTGGGTATACAACTCTGAAAGGACAGATACTGCTAAGGAACTCATATGCCTTTGGTAATTATTAAGTCAGTTGCTTTCATCTTCAAATGATAGCACAAGCTTTTTATTTCAGCTGCTACATATACTGTCTGTTACATAATTTCACACATATATAAGCCTTTCAAAATAGAAGCTACAAGCTTGATGAATACTTTCCTTCATAATCAGAGGAAAAATAGAATTAGTGTTACTCAGAACTAAAATTCATGTCTACAAAAATCAGCAGAAATACATGGGTTGAATGAGTGTCTCTAATCAGTGAATGTCTCAATGTTTTTCCATTTACATATTGTATTTTGAGGATCATATGTTAAATGCCCCAAAATCACAGTCTTAGTCTTAACATATTCCTCTTGGTCTCATATTTTTTCAGCAATTGTGGTAAAAATAAATTGTCTACAATACAGAACTTTACTATAGGTTGCACATTTAAATTAGAGTAGACAAAGTCCTTGATATATACCCAATACTCAAATCTGCTTTTTCATTACCCTCTGCCCCAATTATGTCGACTTACACCAATTTCTCAAGTTTTTGCAATACTTCACTAGCTTATTACCCAGCTGTGCAGCTGAGCAAGAAGATAACCACATTCATTCCCCTTATCTGTAATGATGTAATACATCCCAGCACTGGGTTGAGATGATTGGGGGAATAATGGGATTGTAAAAACTGCAGAGATGACAAACAACAGTGCAGCCGCCTTCTCCTGATACAGTGAATTGCGAACACACAGCACAGGGTGAAACAACACAATATGCACTAATTCTGCTCCTTCAATGAAGTTACCATTTTTCATAAGAAACAGCTGTTTCTGCACAGAAACATCATCACAATGCAACAAACAGATTAAATACCCTCAACCCTGGCTGAAGCCTAGGCTTCAAGAAATAAAAGTGTTGGAGTTTACTTTCTAATGATAAAAAAAACAAGTCATCCAAACAGAAAAACATCCGTTTAACCAAAGACTCTACAGATAATGCAGTGCAATGAAAGAGTCATCAGGGACTAACATACAATACAAAAATAGATCTTGAACAAAAGCATGTACGCCACTGCTTTCCTATTCATTTAAAAAATTAAATCTGCCTCCATTTTCTCTGTTAAAACCTTTCCTATTACAACTGAAGAAATCCTTACCTTCTGCAGGAGCTGGGAACCTGAGTATTTGGCTGCAATAGATTTGATCTCTCCACCAAATGCTGAGGCCCAGAGCTTTACTCTGTGAAGAAAAAAAGAGGCAGGAAGAAATGTAATACACATGTCATAGCAAAGCAACCCAGACTGTAACAGCTTCAGCTGCACTCAGAAGGATCCAAGCAATTTTGCATTAGTGAGTTCACTAAGGAACCCAAGCACAGCAAAAGATCAGTAAAGCTGCTCAAGTAAAAGCACAAACTAGACACTGTGCTAAGGTAAGGCCTCCGATATGAGACTACCAAAGTGCACTGTTAAAATTCAAAGAATCAACAGAAACATGTTTTGGCACAACACAATGCATATCCATTGAAAGGAAAGCAGCAGATAAACAGGCAAATCAGTTCTGAATGATAAATTCCCACATGAGAAAGAGTTAACAGCATCAACTTCAGCACACACTAGCTCTTAAGACTCTGTGGCCACATACTCCACCAACACATGCTCCTACAATAAAATCAAAGTAGTGCTGAGCGCGTTAGAGACTCCCACTTTAAACACAGCTGACAGAGGAGCAAAGGTGCCCCAAATAGTCAAATATCTGCAATACAAAAACATAAGAACTTGAGCAGTCAAGTTCTCATCCTTGAACATGGTCCTGAGAGGAATAGCATGAAAGCACTTACACAGACAAGGGGATCTGCTGCTCCGATCCAACCACATCCACTAAGGTTGTGTTAAAAGCTGTCCAGAAGATAAAGAAAATCCCCCCAAAAGCCCGAAGAAGATTCACATTCTCTGGCATTGTGCCTCTCTTTGCCTGGAAAGACTTGGGGAAATTCAAGTGAACCTGAGTTCAGCAGCAGTAGGGTTTTGCTTCTAGAGCCTCTTTCCCCACTCTTACCCCCTCCACTAAAACAACAATGGAGAAAAATCACAGCTCCATCCTCATCCCTCCAAAGAATGACCCACTCGGTGTAATGGAAGGAGTGGACCAGAAGCAAAGCTCTAATGACTTGAAAACTATTGTGTCCCTGGTAACAGCAAAGCGTTTTCCAGCACTACTGCAGCCACTTGCGTGTAGTTCTTTACAACTCCGCAGTCAGCAGTGTGCTGAAGTTACTTCAGTGACCTACTGCTGCTCCAAAGTGCCCTTAGCAGCAAGAAAGCAGACTATTGATTCCAACTGGGGAGGCTGTCTTCTCGCAATTACTGCTCACTTCGCAAATGGAAAGCTGCCTAGAGTTCTCCTTTCCCGCGCCGATAACCTCCAGCCTTCAGCCCAGATCAAGTCAGCCAACGCATTGGTTCAGTGGAGCAGGAGCTGCAGCCTTTTAACGGGATAGCGCCGACACAGGAGGAGCTGGACCAGAGGGAGGGTGCCTCTGCACGGCAAAAGCAGAGAAAGTCTGGACGAGCTGAAAGTGTAGTTGAGCCCTTCCAGGAAGGCGAAAGGAGAGCGCTGCACATTGCCGGGGGCTGAGCCAGGGAGGGCTCGGCAGGGCTGGCAGGGGCGGGGGGTGGGGGCCGTGCACACCCACCGGAGACCCGGCCAATTCAGGCAGGACACCGCTGCATGACAAGCATCTGTCTGTCACACAGCCCGGAGAGGCGAAGGATGGCCGGAGCTCAGCCCTTGCACTGCCGGCAGCGCGGAGCATCCCGGCCGCGGCGCCGCACCGAGCGCGCAGGCAGGCGCAGGGAGGAGAGCGGTCCCCGCCGAGGCAGCATCGCCGAGAACAGGGAGCGACGGGTTCCCGGAGAGAGCCCCGGGTTTAGGTCAGGCTCGCACATTTAATTGAGTCATATATAGCACGTCCTTCTGCATAAAGGCACGTTTGCTGCTTCCTCCCACGCCGAAGCGCTGCAGCGAGTCACTATCCGAGAGATCCCGACTAGCAAAGGCTTATGAATGAAAAGAAATGCAGCATAAGTAAATCAATGCTGGCTGACTCCAGCCGATGAATAAATTATTAATTTGTGCTCATAGAAGAATCCTCCTGATATAGCAAATATAGGATTACAAGCTCCTCCACTGAGAGCGCAGCCTGGGGAACAGGAGGGATTGGTCCAGGTATTTTTGTTGTTGCATTTTAAAATCTACCCTCCCTCCTTTTGCTTTTATTCTTCTTGATCTGCTTTTTTCTCACCTTCTCCACTAAATGCACAGACTTAAAATAGCAACTGAACTTTAATGTAAATAAGTATGGCAAGACCTGGAGATGATATGAGCATGGGCTGAGTCATCCTTGCATCATATAATATAGCTCCAGTGTCCGCTCCAGAATTCTAGTTTCTAGCCTCTTTAGTTAGAATTAACACCTCAAAATATTCACTCTGCCTTCCTATACAGTTCTTGTCTTGTTTAACATTTTCTGTCTTGAAGCTCAAGATGTAGTACCTGTATTTTTTTCCACATTAACATTTCTGAGAGCACTGAACAGTTTGCTGTAAATATCAAAACCTTTATTCAACACCTGGCTGACAAAAGCTTTCTGAATTCTCAGGAGAAACTAGAAATTTAAAGACAGAAAGACTATCTTAAGGGAACTGTATAGAGCAGAGTAGCACAGTACCCTGCAACTTTTACCACCCACCGACCACCCCCACCAGGAACAGTAAATAGCTCATATTTCACTCTATACTATTACCTTCATATGGAGACAATAAAGAATTTTTTATTAAAAGTGAAATTTATTTTGTGTATTAATCATTTTGAAAGATCTATTATCTGTACTGCTATTGTGGATTTTCTAAGCAGTGTTTTAAACATGCTGCCATGTCACCAGGTGTTCAGCTTACCTACAGGCAGAAATGTAAAAATGCATATGGCTAACAGTATATAATAAATTATGCGCCCCTTTGAACATAAACAATACATAAACAATAGTATCTTTTCAAACTAGGCATAAAACAAGAACAGTAGACTGCCTCAATGCTTGTGCTGTTTAGCTCTTTTTGCATGCTAAACAATGTCAGGAAAGAAATTCATAAGGCTCATTTTGCAAGATTCAAACTGTTTTTACATTAACACAAATCCTTATCTGCTTCAAGTCAACACAGCACCCTGGTGACAAGTGACAGCCTAGTTTCATTTTTCAAAGAATTACTTAAAGCCCTAGAAACTTTTTGAAAGCACATACAATGTGACTGTGTTCAACAGGCCTGAGAAATTCAACATATATTAAACACACCACTAATAATTGGCAAGAAAAGATGATAAAGTAACTTGTCAGACCTTGACTTTATTTACATTTAACATACATTCAATACCTATATAAGAGCTACAATTTATTCATTTGGTTTGTGTATAACTGGACATTCACATTTGTTTAATACAGAAATTCTACATCTACTACTGCTAGTCTAAGAAAAAAAAAATCACTTCAAAAAGAACTTTTTGCTTGACAGCACAAGCTTGACCACCTTCTTTTGCATTAACAAACATTTGTGTGCACTACACCATAGAGTGCTTTCAGCAGCTTTTTTTAATGACCAGTGGTTATGTCCGTGCAGCAAATCAGTTCCTCTCAATAATTCAGTGAATAGAAAGAGAGGTTATACCAGAACACACACAAACCACTGACCACTGGAAGAGCCACCACACTCTGTCACACTATTGTGTTCTGGTCTGACCACCACTGAGTATTCCTGGTATGCAGATCACTGCAGTCTTTACACAAGGTTCAAAATAGAAACTTTCCCTAAGCATTTTTTCATAAGGAAGGATCAAGGAAAACAGAGAAAGAATAAATGGTAAGTTCTGCAGGTGAGTCCCTTGTACTGGGGATGGAGCAGTATGCTTCATTATTTGGTACAGCATCATGATGTCCTGAAGCAGCAGCAGCAGAAGAAAGACAAGTTTCAAAGAAACATAGTAATGAATTTATCTTTTGGAAGTCATGAGGCATTTCTATCATGTCCTTATGCTGTCATAGAAAACTGCTGAATCTGGAATTATTGCTGATCCCACTACAAAAATATATGTAGAGATAACTGACCACAAAAGGAAGACATATATGCTCAAAGCAAATTTACATTGTGAAACCAAAATGCTTCTTAGCATTAAGTTCAGGTGAGTTATTTATATGCCAGTGGGCTCGGGAGCACAGCTCCCCATACAAGTCTATCAAATCAGATTGCCCTGCTCCCAGGCCCCCATTTTTAAGGAATAAAAACGGCATCTAATTTCCTTCTGTGCCTTTGATGATCAAGGACAATGGTGCATTTTAGTTGCTCACAGAAAATGAAAGAAGCTGTTTTCTCCATGAAAGCAGAAATAAAATTTGGACATATGGATAAAATGTTATAATAGAAAGTCACAGACACAGTCAGAGAAACTTGATGAATTCCCAAAGGTTTTTCAGAGGATCACATTTGGGAAAATAACCAAGGGATTTAGAAGGGAAGGGAGAAACTCCAAACCAACCCACCCCAAACACCAAAAAATACCCACAAACAAACAAATAATTCAGGTCAAGGGCAAAGGGTAATGTGAAACACAAAGGCTAAAGTAGGGAATAGAGACTAAGGGAAAGTGCTGTACATAAATAGACATAGTAACTCATGATGAATTAATCCCATTGTTCTTTCCTCTGTCTACCTCAGATATATTTACACATTTAAAAGGGTGCAGAAGCAGCGTCACACTTGCATCATCAGAGCATACTTTGAGGTCTGTGATCAGACATGTATCAAGCCCTAATAAAAGTCAATCAAGAGGCATGGACAAAAAAGAACATATGGTGAAGGGGAGAAGAGTAGGACGAAATTATATAATTAACACTAATGTTTATTGTATTTCTTTTTTCAGATGCTTATCTACAATGAGTTCTAAACAGAAGTAATAAATATGGAACTTTAAAGTACTAAAAGCCTTGCTGAAGATGTAAGCCATCTCCAACGGGAATTAATTAAAAAAAAATACAAGAAAGGAAATACGTCTGTTTATCTGTATTACATATATATTAGAAGATTCAGATATTGCACAAATAGAAAAGCCCTAAGTACTCTGCATGAGGTGGTGTTAATACTTGCTGTGTACTGTATTCCTCTGCAATTCTAAATATGAAGATTATAATCCTTAGGTGTATTCACTGTAGTGAAATTTTTTTTGTTGGTTGGTTTCAAGATATTAAAATGTCCCTTATCTCCCTTTTCCCTTTTCTGAAATACTTCTCTTAAAAGATTCTCAAAGAAAGGCAGTGGGAGGGTAAAAAACAAGGAGGAAGTAAAGGTATGTAGGCACTGCATGCAATAAACAATTTAATATGATGTCCTGTATGCAACTTTCCCTTACTTCTCTGCAAGTATAATGTTTCACATACAGTAACACATGGAAAATGGGAAGAGGAGAAACAAAGGGATAACAAAAGTCATTTCGGCTTTGCAGAACTTGAGATTGTCAAATGAAAGGCAAAAGCTGAAGGTTCTGAATTTATTATTTGGAAACAATCCAATGGTGGAGGGATTCATCGAATAGGTGTGTGCGTGTTGTGAGAACATAGGCTTATGCGTTTCAAGCAGTTTGTATACCTGTGAAAGAGCAAAAGACTGTACATTAGGTCTGTTTTAGAGAGAATTAACATATGTACACATATTCTTATAGTTTTATGAAGGTCCCATGTGTATAAATCTAAGTGTTTCACTGGTGTGGGAATGCCTAGTTATTGACTGATTCCAACCCACTTACAACCAGGATTGAGGTCAAGCAGCATTACTCACTGGATTAAAGGAACACAATTGCACATAATGGGCATGACCTATTGTCTTGTAGAAATAAATATTCTGCAAAAATTCTGAATCAGTATTTCACATGTAAATTTATAATAGTATCACCCTGTTTCTATAAACTGTTCAGGTGAAATCAAACACTAATATTTCATTCATGACAATATTAAGGGCATATGCAACCTATATTTACATATACTCAATCAATTACATGCTAATAAATACAGTTTCTAAAGCTTTTAAAAATGCTGTATAAGCTTATAGTTGGTATGATACGAGTACAGCACTTTAGGTCACTGTCACATTATCTTTAGCACACTTCAACACCAAATAAACCTCACAGTCTGCCATAAAGCCCCAAGGAGCATGTGGTTAATTTAGCTGCTCCAAAGCCCACGATCAGCTGGCTCTCGCATCTCCACAAGGAGTTAAAATGCAAAAGAGCAAAGCATTATCACATCCCAGCCTATGAGAGCTCACACTGCATGGCAAGCTAGAATGCTTTGAGCTAATTATGTTTATAGCTAACCAAATCTAATTTCAGCAGTCCACTGTAGCTCTAGTCTGTTAGTGCCATTTTACATAAGCTTCATTTATTCTGAATTTTCAACTATTAAGATGAAGTCTGCATTTGGTTTCATGCTAGGAAATGAACTCTTCTCTAAGCAAATAAATTACCTTTTTACTACCAAAGCTAGCGCTAGGTTGCAAGTGTTAATGCTTTCAAATGCATTCAAAATACTCAAAAACTGAAGATAGGCCTTAAAAATGAGAAACTGTAATTAAAGGCTCTAATATAATGGACAGAATATTATGGAAACTAACCTAACTATCATTCTTTCTCTGATGGTAGAAAATGAAGGTTAGAGGTCACAACATATTGAAGTGCTAATCTGTTACTGTCTACACACTAGAACAAGCCACTAGACACGTCTATAATGGCCTATGAATGTTCACCCCAACCTTGCAAATTCCTCAGAGCCACTTTAAGGGGCCCTTGTCAAAACCCTAAGTACAGACTTCAAAGTTTAGGAAATGCGCTGCTTTTACTTCAGGTCTTGGCAGGATTAGTGACACATAAATGCTGGGTACCAAAAATGATGGATTCGAGGGGAGAGGAAGCAGAAGTTGTCCTGAGCAGCCACTTCTAAAGAGAGCCTTTTGCAAAGAGAGATGGAGCATCATCTGTTGACCCACTGTTGTCAGGGAGGTTAAGTTTCTCACTCAGCTGAAAGCAACCCGCAAACTTTAGACCAGCCTTTAATTATTTTCAAAATAACGTCCTTATTGCCAAGTTGAAAACTATAATATGGCTTTTGATCCAAGAAACAGTGCTATGTCAAGTAATTACATAAAGCCATAAGGTACTTCAGAGACCTATAATTCTGTCACTCTCCAATTAATTCCGGCATCACAAGTATGAATTTTGTGGTGGGAACATGACTTTCATAAAGTCTTGAATATCAGATCAAGAAACTGGCAGTGTATTCAACACAGTGCCACTTATTGATGTTACAGAAAATTAATTTTGTATAATTCTACAGCAGCAGTTGCTAACCTGTGATTCACCTCTGCTGTATCACTTTGTTGAGCCTTGTTAATTTATTGTGAACATTGATCCTAAAAATCAAAGTTATCTCAAAAGGCTACTGGAAATAACATATATTTAAAAGTAACACATTGTGGTAATGAATTCTGTTAAATTGTTGCATAAAGAAAAACAATATATATCAACATACTAAAATGTCCTGTGAGAATATTTGACTTCAATGTTTAATAACAATTGCAGAGAAAAGCCACTAAGAATTATCAAAAAGTAAATAGGTGTCAATAAGTCTAAAACAGTAGTAGGAAGCACTAAGTAAACTTCTTAACCTTTCAGAGTTTGAAATTTATTTAACTTCAAGAATAATGTAGGCATTTTGTTAATTGTCTTCAGGTCACAATAGCAACTTGATAAAAACTATTTAAGACTTGTTACTTTATGCAAATCCAGTTTCATTTCCTCAGTGGTTACTATCACTTTGCATTTTTTTCCACCAGCACAAGTGGCTATTTCTTCTAGGGAGCATTTGTTGAAACCTTGCTGCTGTAGACAGAGGAAATAACCTATTATTAGGGCATTTCTGTAATACCCAAAGTCCAGGGCCAAAGTGCACTAGAGCATAATGAATGATTCCAGCACCACACAAAATAATACTCTATCACAGAAAAAAAAAATTACAAGGTAGTCTCTTACTCTGAGGTTTCAAATTCTGGCTTGTGTACAGTGGTCAAATTCTACTTTAATAATACAGCTTGACATTATGTATCATGGGAAGATCATGACTTCACCTGCTGAAGAATAGCAGATTTACTGTGTGGTAAAAATACATTAAAGCATGATTATGCTTGAAAGATGCCAAGTAAAAGCAAAACTGATACCCATAAATATACTAATAAGTGTTAGGTAAAATATTTGCCAGAGCATGCATTTCTATTTTACAAGCTGTTAATCCATCTTATTGTCATTGCAACATTGCAACAGACACACTCAGACTGCTGTGCTTATTACTTTCTAATGTATCACTCCATTTTAACCATTAACACTAACAAGTTCAGGCCATAATATATAATATAGCCATCCTTCCTATCTGTAACAAGGAAAAAAAAAATCACCACCCACAAATGCCAGTTTGTACTCTGATTCTATTTAGAAGCACACATTACTAGATAAATTTTGGAAAAATACAGAAAAAGTAAGCAAAATTCTGAACTGAACTTATAGGTGTTATCCCACTCCAATGTTTTGTGGGTTTGAGGGCTGGAGGCTTTGTGGGGTTTCTTTTGATGTGGGGTTCTTTTGTGTCATGAAAACACTTTTGCTTTATCTTCAATTGGGACCAATATGTTGGAATTAGATAATGGATTCAATGTGATATTTTACCAAAGGCCAGTGACGCCACCCCTAAACCCAGAGGGGATATTTTGTTATAAGTACCATTTATAAATGACCTCTCAAATAAGAATAAAAAAGTGTGCTGTTCTCATCCTTCCATTTCTCAGACATTACTAGAAATAACTGCCTCCATTTTAAAGGAGAGTAAACTTATCTTTTCCAAACTGGCATTTTTTGAATTAGCTGAGGGCTGCTGGGGGAAAAAAAGCAACAGGACATCTTGTCATTGTTAACGAAAGAGTTTAAGAAAGATATCAGACCCCAGGAGCTTTTCTTGAGCATTATACAACCTGATACACAACCTGGCACTTGAAAACTAAGGTCCCAATACACTTATTCCCTCACCATTTTGTTTTTCATTCCTGTGTCTATTTTTAGGTTTCATCTTTACCTCTTGCAAGTCCCACTTTTTCAAACCACAGAATGATAAAGCCCATTTTCTCACAAAAACACATCAAATTTCATAAACAACTTCTTTGATCCCTCAATTCTATGCTTCTGCCCTTCTTTATAAATGTAGTGAAGGCTATTTCATCCCAGATACCCCTCTGACTCCTACAGACTGCTGCCCATACCACCTAAATCACAGCCTGTGCTCAGTTCTATCTCAAATTACCATAAATCCAAGTTGCAGAAGCTGCTCAGTCTCCAGAACAGGAGGTGTCAGAACTCCAAGAAAAGCCTTCTTCGCACTGTGTTCCTGTGGCACTTGACTCCGGTGTTAAAACCACAAGCTCCTAAGAGCACCTACTGCCATCCACCACCAACTGAGACCATGACCTGCTCATCAGTGCACTGCTAATTCACTTGGGTGTTATTCCCACCAGAGAATCTCCACCTGAAGTGTCATCTACTTGCTCTGTTTAAAATTATCTTTCCAAGCTGCTCTCCTGGGAAACTCCCTGCTTCGCACTTCCAGCTTTAAAATCTGAAGTCAGATCTTTTTAGTGACCAAAGGAACTAAAAAAAGGAAAAATAATTAACAATTATGATTACAACATTTCAATAGCACTTGTTTTTAACAGTTCTGTGCTAGAAGTTAGACACAGAAGCTGCGTTTTTGAGATGCTTCATCTCTACACACTGTTTGCTTCATGTGCTAACCATCACACATAATTCAGCACATTTATACTGTAGATACTTTGGCAATCATAGTAATGATTTGATTGCTTATTATCTCCTGTATGCAGAAAAACAAAACCTATCACAAGTTAAAGTAGTACAATACATTTGTATTTTATGTAAGTTTATATAATGGTTGAATATTAGAAATCATTGAAGTGTTTTATCAGGATGCTGCCCCATGCCCTTCAAGGCCGGGGCTATTCTCTCATTTCTAGATAATATTTTTCCAGAGTACTCAGGCCCAATGAAAACACTACACTCCTAAGGCATCTTCCCCTGGCAGACTGTGCTCCCTGTGTGTGAGAGGAGGAGTAATACCTGTAATGGCTCACTCTCCTATTCTTGCACCTACCCTGCCAAAAGTGAGTAAAACAAAGATATAGGAAAAGACAGAAATGCACAGAAAAAGAGACAGAGTGCACTACCTGTCTGCATAGGAGCACTGTGTCTAAGAGATTGGTGAGAATAAAGTTATGACTAAATGCCTTTTCTGCACACTTACTTTAATCCTACACAAGTTATTCATATCAATAAAATCATAACTGGAAATTATGGTCTTGCATTTTTTATAAAGCTAGTGGCCCCACTCTGGTCTGTTGCTTGGCCAAACTAATTACTCCCAGGCAAAGAAAGCCATAACACACAGTTGAGAAACTGCAGAGCTCTGAAGAGGTAAGTTCTCCAAAAATCAAGCCAATAAAAAACTTTTAATAGTTTCCCCAGACAATGTTTAAAGTTATTCTGGATATAATGAGTACATGTCCAGTCCTTAACCTGCTGATGCATACAGTCAGTACAGTTCTTTAGCAAAGCTGAGCTCTTTCATACCACCCTGGGTAACATCTGATCACACAGTCTGTTGGCAGCAAAAGGCAGCACTCACAACAGCAGACACTTCAAGGAGCACTTTTTAGAGCAGCAGTTACTGCTTCAAGAAACATGTAAGACCAGGGAACTGCAGTAGCTGAAGACAACACATGTCATCTCTCTGGGCATCTTGCCTTAACTGTACTACCAAGAGAAGTGGAGTTATGTATTTTGAAGAATTGTAGGTGAAGTGACTGAGGATTTCTTTAGGAAAACTGGAGTGCCCCAATTGCCCTTAGTTAGCACAACTGGCACCATAAGCACCAGCCAGCATCTTGCCACCCCCATCCTGAGGCTGGAACACAGTAGTGCACACACTGCTCGAGAGTACAAATTGCCATTGGGGAAAAGTAATAATCTCAAGGCTTGCACCATTTCACAGTCGAGTTGTTTGAAGACAGGCTACCCATTACATAAAGCAGCTGTGTTATCTGGCTTTTCCCTTCATTCATTTGTAGTCTTGAGCTGTTTTTTAAGTCTATTGAAGCTCTTTTCCTCATTAGAGGTTTCTGTTCGATATGCAGGGAACTTGGCTACAGCAAAAACACACAAAGCCTTCCGTTCTCTGCATGTCGATATTTTAGAGACATTGTTAAAGTGGAAGCCTGTCCAAGGTCTTCAGACACGTTACAGTATTGGCTGGAATTCACCATGACACAGAGATCTGTCTTTGCAAACTTCTGCAACCTTGCTTTTCACAGAGCTGACTGACATGACTTTATTGTGCATCTTGGTGTTAGCAGACAATGAAAGGAGCAAAGACACTCTCCTTTATTTGAAAAACAGAATAACCTAATAGAAATAAAATGATAAATTTTCACACATTTGCTTTTTAATGCCCAGAAAAAAGGGGCATGCTACAAATTCCAAGTAGAAAAGGCTCATTAAAAAAACTCACTACAATCTGAGAAATAAGAGTTACCAGTTCTTTTTTTGTTTGGCTGGGGGTTTTTCTATATGCCAGCATGCAAGGCTGAGACAGAAAGCTGCCTATGTTATGAGAAGATGGGATTTAAAACCATATTGTCAGAAAAAAAATAATATAAGGTTAACAGGGGTATCTTTTAGTTCTTTAATATTTCATCCTTAATGATCCTTCACCAACAGAAGGCTTGTTCATATTTTTCACACTGGAATGCACTTCTATTATTATATTGAAATATTTGTTGTTATCTCTGTACCAGCACTAATATATGCACATGCAGGTAGGTAAATACTTGAAATAAATCCTATAAATTTAGGATTTGGTAAGAGGCTTCTTAAGTTTTAGACATTTTTCCAGTAGTACCACAAGCAATTGTGCCTTTAGACCTCAATTTCTCTACTTCTCCATCACATTCTCTTCACCCTCCTATCTCTTTCCTTTTGTTTAGGGCAGCATGTTTCTTTTCTTTTAAATTCCACCCCTGTTCACTTTCCATGCTCTAGATGCTTAATAAATAGAAAAATAACAACATTGTCTATCACACCAAATAATACCTACTGCTGAGAGGAGACAGCTAAGGTATTTGTATAGTTCAAATCAAGCCAGGCTAAGTCATAATGAAGTGTTCTAAGTTGTAGGCTTAGAATCTTCCTTCCTGATGGACAGTGCAACATTGCTTTAAAAACAACATCCTACATAGGAGAAAAATATTGTGCAAAATCCATTACTGCTCCATGAAAGTCTCATACAGAGGTATTTACATAATGAACTTCAATTACTCACATTATATTTATCTAGTGAAGAGTGAACCTGTTGTGTGCAGTCGAACATGTCTGTTCTGCACTAACACACACACACAGAGTTACCTCGTGAAATAACACATCAATCACGGGTTAACACGGAGCCTGCACCCGTGTAATGCCAGTTCCAGTTCATTACAGAAAACCAGCTGCAGAATCTGCAGTTGTGCCAGACTGTCAAGCCTCAGTAAAAGGTTAGGAGGAGATGTGCACTGAGCTTGAGAGTTGTTTGTTGTGGGCAGGGAAAGTCTGCGTGTTGAAAGTGCTGTGACAATGATCATCATAAGCTTTAAAGATTGTGTACTGGCTGTGAACCTGCCTACACTGGAGCAGAGCCCTCAGCTCCTGGCTAATGGCTATTGTGCTGCAGAAATAACAGCAGGGAGAGCGGGAGCAATACACCAACACAGGTACTTAAGTGCTGAAGTCACAGAATGGGGCAGGTTGGAAGGGACTGCCATGGGCCAACCTCCCTGCTCCAGCAGGGTCATCCCAGAGCACAAAGTCCTGAAGCTGAATCCTGCAGGAGAAATTTTCTTTGCTGACACCACAAACTTCAATATGTATTTTAAATTTTAATGAAAACTTGACAGAGGAAAATGTCTGGTCTAGTCAGTTCAGAGTTCCCAGGCTAAATAACGCTGGGTGAGCCTTTTGTTAGTAAGCATGCAACATTCAAAAATGCATTTAAAAAAAAAATAAATCAGTCAGCAAGCTGGGCCCTGATTTCTGGATTAAAAGGAGTTTGATTAATTTTTGCACATATCTGAACACCATCAGAGTTAGGTACGCATATTTTTACTACATCTTGGATTTCTAGTAGTACATTTGTGCACAGTGTCATTTATTAGGGAATCCTTGCAGATCAGATGTTGTTACCTCTGTACTACACCTTTGAACCATTCTCCTCAAAATTAAACATGGGGAGACGATGTAACCCCTTCATTTTACTTGTCAGATTCAGACTGTTCTTAAGTGCTCTAATACAACAGTAATCAAACCCCTGTTAGACTTAAAAGCAAGACTCAGGTACATTCAGACCTTTTTGTAGTATTTCTTAATTCTACTCCTCAATATTAATGAAGACTATGAGTTAGAACTAATTTTCTTTTATGACAGTGTTTTAAAATGACATGATCTTTGCATGGTCCTCGTGTGGGCACAGCAGGTCTCCACACAGGGTGTGTTAATGTGAAAGTTTCTCTCCTTGTATTTTCTTTAATAACTATATTCAAGAGCTGCTACAGCATTTCAGCACAGTCCACCTCAGAGGCACAATATGGGATGGAGGAGGGGGGAACGAGGCAAGTATGTAAGTGCCAGTCCAAAGCAAAATGGAGTTCAAGCAGCTGTAACAGGGATTTTTTAAACTCAGAAACTTATGGTGTTAGTTCTATGCACACACGAATCAGCCGAAACTGAAATAGAAAGGTGTTACGGCAGCAACAACCTGAAGTATTCTAAAGTATTTTGACAACAGACATTTGAATCAGATGAGCTAAAGAAATGGGTCCTATGAGAGGAACAGCAGAGTACACGAGTAAGACTGAGCAGCAAAAAGCTTAGTTATAAATATTAATCAAATATTTTTAAAACCCCATCAAACCCAAGAAGCAGATCTTGTTTCAGGTATTATGTCCATAATTATAAGGGCAAAGGATATGGTTCTGGTGGAAACAAGCAGATGTAAAAGATACAAAACTCTCACCCCTCAAGGGGCAGGTCTGTCAAGCCTGAGGAGATGCTACTGTAGAAGTAAATTAATGGTGCTAATAGGTCAGCTTTTTTTTCCCCTATCATGGTATTAGTACTCTTTCAGCAGTTTAAGAACATGCCTGACACATTCTAGTCTATCACAATAATCCCTTCCCAACTCCCAAACCATGCTTTCAGTGGAGGCTAATGTGAAAAGCAGACTTTCACTAACTTAAACTTTCAAAGTGTTCCCCTTGTTCTGTACACTCTCATTCAGACCCATTCAATCACTGTTTATCTACAGGTTGATACAGTGTCATTCCAGACCCTGATTATTTCAGTTATTTACATCCCATTGAACTGTGCAAGCAGAGAAACTCAAACACAAGGTTTAAAACAAAAACAATTCGCTGCTAAATACATGCTGAAAGATGTGGGGGTGTAGGTGCATCATGTCTCAATGCTATTGGCAGACCTGCCCTCCATCAATCAGAAAAACAAAGACTGTTCACAGCAAAATAAATTTTTATCACCCCTGTAAGCCTGATCAGCAGGGCCATGTTGTACATGAGTCCTCTGCAACAGGGAAAAACAGCAAAACATTGGGCCAAAAAAATGAAGTAGTTCAACTGCACTGTGTCACAAGCCCAAGAATTTACACATTTGCAGACACAAAAAGTTTTTATGAGACAATAAGACACAATAAGCCATTCCATACAGCTTTATAAAATATGTAAGTCTGCAGTTTAACTATGCAGGGAACTAGTACACAACAATGAGAACAAGGACTAAGTTGGGTTCTCTTGTTTGCTTTTAACAACCAGAATTACACTTTAAGAATTGGACTAGAGCTGAAGTGAAATTACTGCACTAAGAGCCAGAACTAATTCATTACTACAGATCTGAAATAACACTATGACAAAGTATATGAGAAATAATCCATTGAATATATACAGAATGGCATAAGAAAACTGTGCATAAACTGCAGGCAGACATGTACTCTCAGGATCAGCAGGTGGCATTAGCAGAGCGTATTTAACATGTTTCTTAGTTGAAGCCTTAGGCTACTTTAGAAAAAAAACTTGGCGATGGAGTTAATTAAATTGTAAGTGGCAAACAGTGGTACTATTAATAGTTATGTACCTATAAAAAGTGCACCAAACATGTCAGTCCCAAAGGAGCAGGCCGGTAAACTTCAGATCAAGAAAAGTCTATTACTTACTGGTCAGAAATATACTGTACTTTCTAGTTCTGACAATTGAGTCCCCTCAGGATGGAATTATTCACAAATGAGAACATCTCAGTTGATGTTAACTATGTGAACTAGTTAAACTCTTTCCTAGTAGCTGGTATGGTGCTATGTTTTGGATTCAGGATGAGAACAATTTTCATAACCCACCAATGTGCAGGGCTTGCACAGAGTCAAGGATTTTTCAGCTCCTCACCCCACCAGTGAGGATGTTTGGGGGCACAAGAAGCTGGGAGGGGACACAGCCAGGACAACTGACCCCCACTGACCCAAGGGATATTCCAGGCCATGATGCCCCATGCTCAGTGTATCAGCTGTGGGAAAGCTGGCCTGGGGCCAGTGCTCTGGAACTGGCTTGGCATCAGTCAGCAGGCAGTGAGCCACTGCACTGTGCATCAACTGTTTTGTATATTCTAATTTTTATCAATACTATTATTTTCTTCCATTTGTCTCATTAAACTGTCTGTAACTCAACCCACAAGTTTGAGTCTTCTGATTGTGCCCCCAACATGCTGCTGGGTGGGAGGGAGTGAGCAAGCGGCTCTGTGGTGCTCAGCTGCTGACTGGAGTTAAATCATGACAACAACTTTCAAGGCTGGCTAATTTCTACCACTCCCACATTAATTTCATGACTTCTTTCTCACTTCCATCAGAAGTTTGCTTCACTGTTAAATCACTGTTGCATCCCACCCATTCATAGACATTAACAATAGAATTATCAGATGGACTTTATATCTCATGTGTAAGCCACTTATTCTACCAGGAACAAGGAGGTCAGGTGGTAGCACATCTGAATGGCAAACAAGTGGTGGGATAGAATTTAAACAAGTGAATGGTGTGAGGCCAATAAGATGGCAACAGATGCTTAACAGCAGCTCACTTGAAGGCCTTTTTCCCCAACAGATGCTCAGTTTATCTGTCTGGATATGTAGACGATTATTTTGTTATTCTCCTGGCAAAAGAGCTTGAAACAAATACTTATGGTAGTATAGACACCAATGAGGGCCCAAAGCTTTGAGGGCCCAATAGACAAGTGAGCAGCAGCTTCAGGACTTTCTCTTTAGGTTAGCAGGCTTGCTGCTTCAACCCCACCCCCATGCTTTTTTCTGCTCTTTATTTCTTCTGAGGAACAATGGCCAAGGTTGCTTGGCAGAGGGTTCTGGAGAGTGTCATCCAGAACATCAATCAATGTCATCATAAAGGTCACAGTCACCATATGCCAAGGCCCAGAAATTTTCCATTTCACTGATAAGCGTTCTTTCACATCCAAAAAAGGAGTAACAGAAGAAGCGAAGAGAAGGTATCTGCCAAAACAACTTCTCAAATTATCCTTTAAGTACTCCCTCAGCTATTCGTTACCTCTCTCTGTGTGTAATTAGAGAAAAATAAACCACACATCTGCAACAGAGCAACAAAATCTCACAGCAGTGACCTAATGGCTCTTAGTCCCCAAACATAACCAAGAGCATCTATATGAAGATCAAGTACAGAAATAATTTGGAGAAACCCTCAGTAGGAGAAAGGACAACAGATTTAAGTAAAAAGGCTTAGGAGTTACATCTTCATCAGCTACAGTGTGAAATACTGACTACCTTATATTTAGACAACATTATGTGTGCTTGAGACTTTTACCCTCATTCCAGAATTTCTATTCCAATCTCTGCTAACCAAAATAGAGAAATTGGACATACTCAAACAATAAGCCCACTTGACCATGACCTTTCTGGTCCTGGATAAACAGGACTGGAAAATCTATTTGAAGTTTCCAGCAAATTAAGACAATCTAGATTGAAGTGTATTTTTGATTGAATTTTGACTGAAGGTACCACCATAAAAGGGAAATTAGAAATCACTTTTATGAGTCCTTATATCCCATGAAATCAAAACCATGGATAAGGACCTTCGTTACTATTTCAGTGAACAGTGTTTGGTGATACCGCATTGCTCGAAAGTAAAACATCCTGAAAGTCTTGCAATGAAGTCACAGTATTAACAGAAAACCATAAAACAGATAATCCCAATTTACCATGAAAATCCTAGTGGTATCTGCAACAGGGTTTTAGCTTTTTCAGACCAGATTCTGGAATGCTGTTGAGGAACCTAAAAATAGAGTTAGACATCTGCTAGAATTTTCAGAAGCACCTAGCACTTCAGATGCCTGACTTGGTGAGAATTAACTACAATTGCTTTCCACTCAAAACCAGCAGCCAGCATTTCCCACCCAACAGAGTAATAATTTTTCATCAATTCATCTTAAGTGCTACACAAAAACAGTAACAGTTTGTAAAGTCAACATCCATTACCAAAAAAATGCACTGGTATTAATGGAAGTGTTTTTTATGTGCCAAACAAATCTGAACAGCCCCAACCACAAGTGGTACCAGCCAACACTGACAGGAATGTGTGCCCTGTGTATCCTGGATCCACAAAATACAGAAAAATACATTTATGGAGTCTTACAACTTTTCAATAAGTAACTTGGAGTCAGCACGTGAGGTGTTTCCAGAGCATGTAATGACAGAACTATGAGCTTTTCAGGGAGTAAAATTTTTATGTTAACAGGACCTCACTCTGAGAACGGGCTAAAGATTTGATTCTTGATTTTACACTCCAATTTTGATTGTAAGATGTACCAATTATTAATTAGTGCTAGCTAAAATTTAACTGGTTTGTATAAAAAAAAGTTTATCATAGCCAAGAAATGTACCTTTTAAAATTCTATTGTTTTACTTTTTCAATCAATGTTTTATTGATGGGCATGAGAATGCATCTTTACTACTGAATCCCTGGGGTCTTCTTTGTTTCCTTCCACACCATCATATACACTAGAAAAGCTTCCCAAATAAGAAAATTTTTCTATATATTCCCACTATAGACTTGTTTTTAATCCTACTGTTTTCCAAAACAGCTGCCACTGATCACTATCAGATGTAGGTAGTGGAGCAGAAGAAGAACTGCTCCAGTCAGATGACAATTTCTAGGTCAGCATCTTCACTAAAGGAGTAAGTAAAATGAGATTGAAATACCAGACAGCAGCTGTTTATACATCACAGCAACCTGTACAGAAGTAGTGCATCCCACTTAATTATTTATTACAGCCTTACAATAAAGATGACGAGAAAGCAATTGTGCCTAGAGTTGACTACACATTAACAATATTTTTTCTTTGCTGTTTCTTTGAATCTTTAAAAGCATTTGCTACTATTCTCTTCCCCCCCCCTTTTCTATCCTCTTTATGGATGACTAAAACAAGGTTAGAAAACTGAAGTCTCAAAATAGAAAAAGCAGACCTTGAATGCTCTAGTATTACTTGGAAAATGGAGTGTTGTACTCTGCTACAGGAGATAGCTCTTGAAATTTGAAAGGTCAGCTGCAAAGCTTGGCTTCAAAAGCAACTCACAATCACAACATCAGAGAACAGAAATAACTCTTTCCTGGGCCAGGAACAAGTACAGAATCCTGGAGATTGTTGTTTTCACGCAAAATTGATGATGGAGCCAAATACCTCTTGCTGCAATCCTGCCCATCTTTCCTGAGACAGTAGAAAGTCCCATTTCCCTGCAGACAGCAAGAAACAAGCAACAAGAAGCCCTTCCCTGCTGAGTGCCCTGCTTCTCTCACAGCAGCTCTGTGCATTCACAAGCCCTACACTGACACCTCTTCTCTGACAGCTGCCAGCTCCCAAAGCCACTCAGCACAAAGGGGTTCCTCTACCAACCAATTACTCTTCCTACAACCCATGCATCCTGAAAGCCCTCAACTGTTTTATGCATATCATAAATGGTAAGCAGAGGATCTAAAACACCAGCCAGATGTTCAAGTTCAATCCCTTTCTCCCAATAGTCATTCACAGTAAACCTTAGCTCAAATGCAGTGGCAGATATGGAAGTTGTAGAATTTTTCTTCAATGAAACTCACAGACCGTCGTTCTGTTGCATTTTTTTCCTTCCCCAGAAGGAACTATGCATAAAAAATTCACAGCATATTGTGACAAATATTTATATTTATCTAGTATAATGTTTGTTTATACTGGGAATAAGTCTTGCATAGCCCTTATTCTTTGCAGAGTAATGCTGAATATCACCACTCACTTAGCATTGGTTAGATAACTACTACTGATTTATTAACATTCTACTGCCAAAATTCAATACAGAGGAAATGGGTAACCCTACAGTGACTGAAAATTCTCCTGTATTAAGATACACTCTGCTGAAGCCAATAAATATCTTTAGTGGTACTTGCTGACAGCATTAACATTACTCTGCAAAGCCACACATTCTTCCCTCTCCCCTTTCTCATGTTGTTTCATTTGATGGAGAGATCAAAGCATCAAGTCATTTTTTTCACCTCAACTCAATCAGGCAAGTAACTCTTTGAAGTGATATTTTTTCTTTCTTCTTTTTTTTTTTTTTAGCTCTTCATTAGGAAGAATCCTTCCAAAAACAGACTGACATCCTGAAGTTTCAGAATGTTAATTCCACAACAGGTGTGACATGTCCCCGAAAGCAATGCTCTGATGGTTTATTTACAGGCTTTACTCTTTCTTTCCACTTAAGAAGAGACCTTGAACATGTTTTCATATGTCCAACATACATTTAGAAACTCTAAAGGCAGCATCCATTCATCAAAAACATGAAAACTAAAGACAAGAGTTCAAATAAATCTGAAAAGTCATTTGTGGCTGCAGCTTAAGGCTGCCATGGAAAGAGGTATATCAGAATGCCTCCATTAATAATTGCCTCACTAGTGCTGTGAAGTTGAAAGCCTGTTACTAATGTTCTTTTCTCTAATGGGAATTCAAACTACTGTGTAAAAGAAGGTGAATAAGAAGAGATGAAGTAAAAAAAAAACCAAATTCAAAATTATTTCATTTCAGAAGTCAAGAAACACAGCACTTTGTTCAGCAACACAAAAGAAACACCATCATTTTCTCCTGACCCTTGATAACACAAAGCAAGAATCATCCGCAGCAGGAACCAGAAAATTCAGTAATCACTGACAATCTGTACCATCAGAAAAGGCTTAGTGACTCATTGCATTCACGTGCGCTCATCATCCAAGTTTAATATATTTCAGCACCCCCATTACAAAGAACATTAAGAGACAAAAAAAATCAGTACTCTCCATTTGTAGTCTGACCATATTTTGAAACTTCTTTCTCAGTTTTAAATAGGACTCCTGAAACAAGAAGCTAAACTGGGAATGAGTGAACACTGTGCAGGTGACGTGCCAGCAACCATGGAGAGCAAAGTGAAGAAAAGGAGCAGAGAAAGGCAAAACCTGACAGAAGTCACAGCCCTTTACACCTAAGTAACATCTGAAGCAGCACATGCCTGTAGTTGTTACAGACCAACTGCAGAACACAACGACCTCCATTTCTCCATCCAAGTGGTGGCTTAGTGTCCCCCTCTTGAGCAAGGAGAGTTGGTTGAGATTTATCCTGAATTGTCCCCCACAGCTGATACCACTGAAGAAACATCAAAATAAGCAGCTTCTGTAATGATTTGAAAGGACATTGGAGCTATTGAGTTTTGAAAATAGAAACTTTAATTGAAAATGCAATCTAATTTATTTTAATAGCACTAATTACATTCCCACAGCACTCGGTGGGGGGGAAAACATCAGACATCTTACTCAGGCCGAAATTTTTATCACCAGGTTAAGGACTTCAAAACTGAGCTCTGCAATTTGCATAAAATCAGAAAAAGAGTTTAAAAGCAAGGACCCAAAAAAACAGAATTGCAAGAAATACAACTAGTGCTGCTCTCTCAAAACACAAACCTGCACTTTATTTCCTCCCATTTTCACTTACTCATAGCTCCAAAAAGACTCTTCAAGTTTGCAGTGAAATTATTAATTTAAGTGTTGTTAACTTTGAGTTCAAATTAAAGACAACACTGAAAAAATTACCAGGTACATCCATTTTTCAATGGCAGTAGTCTTGGAAATAAGAAAAATCAAGCTATATTCAAAATTCGAACCTATTTCATCTGGGAAGAATCTCTACAGAGTACAAGACAAAGGCAGGGGTAAGCAAAACTCGAAACCCTTGGAAGAGAAAAACAAGGTAAGCATCCAATTCCCTTGGCTTCATTTTCTGTGTAAGTAATGGACAAAACAGATCAGTTGGGTAACCTTGACCCCACAGCTCTTACACTGGGTTTGAGTTAGTTTAGTTTTCTTTTCAGATTGTCACCACCAAGATGCAGAAATTGAAAATCAGTTCTTCAATATCAATGTTTTAGCTCTGTTTTTCCACAGGGCAGATACAGAGCACTGTGACCCAGTGCCTCCAGCTCAAAGACTGATGCTAATGGTAAATCTATGTCATTTTAACTGTTAATTCAGCTGCATAAGGGATGTCAGAAGGTGCTGGCTCTTGTTTTAATGTTGCCTGCACATTTAACACAGAAATCAGTGATGCATTTCAGGATGTCATCCAGTTTCCTTTACAGCTTTGCTGTAGACCTCAAATGAACTGGCAAAGTTTGGAACAGCACCTATTCCAGCCAAAGAACAAATAGCTATTTATAGAAAAAGTGTTCTATAAGCAACAGAAAGTTTATGTATAACATCTTTACATGGAATATAATAATGTATGCAAAATAGAAAATTTATAGATAGCATTAGTTCTGTTGTTATTTCTGTGAGTTACAGCAAGGCAAGAACTTGAAAACACAGGCAGGCTTCAAGAAATCAAGTGTGAGCAAGTGACAGCTCCAGAAGTGTTAGCCTAGAAATAGGTATGCTATATCAGGCAGTTAAACAAAGAAATCTTCATGATGGTACTGAGGCATAACAGGTGAAAATACTTAGTGTGGATCAAGGATTTTCTTATCCTCAATCACTGAAACACAAATTATTCTTTTTAACTGCATTTGAAACAAAATTATATAATTATGGTTAGCTGAAAGGGGATTCCTTAATTTCTTTGTCTTTGTGGATTTAAGATCTACAAGTACAAAATACCAACAAGTAACACATTGAACCAAAGAACAGAATACCAGTAAATTAGAATCATCTTTCAGAATGACAAGGAGGGCCTTATTGTTCAGCTGTAATATTTCAATCAGTATCAACATATTGATATTGATCAAACTATAAATTTGTGAGTACTGAAAGCACATGAGGATTGTGCATTGTAATAACTCACCATGACACAAATTATGATTATAATAATTTTTAACATGCAAGTCAGTTGTACTCAACAAGAATAAAGTACTGGCTCATTGTGATAATGCCATAATAGAGACATTGGCAGCATCTGCTAATGCATTTGTATCAAATGAACAGTCCACTTCACACATGGTACTTATGAACAAAACCCTCCTCATGTGTAGCTGCATTGCTCAATATTTGTTCTTTCTGTTTCAGTACCATCTGTGAACTCTGTTTTCAATCATTATTTCCAAAGAGTTAGCACAGAACTCTACTACATTTGTTGTTTAGGGTGATTGTTTGTTTGTTTTATACTGCCCATTTAAAGTTTAGATCTGACTGTCTTCACCAATTATCAGGGGCCTTGCATATTAAACTTATACCAAACTCAACTTGTTATAAGATTGTAGTTACCATACTAAAACCAACCACATAAATTCTATGGAACTTGACAAAAGCCCCACCAAATAACAACAAAAAATCCAACACAATTTCTTTCTGTGAGGAGACACAACCTTTTTTCACCTATCACACCACAGAGTACGCAAACTACAAACAGGAATATTGAGTAGATTGGATGTTCATAATATAATGTATACATAATGGAATTTTTTAGTTATCAATAACAGCTATGGGACCTTTGAAATAATATATTGCAGTTATTGGCCACTGCTCTGTTCCCTGCATTAAGAGCCATTTCAAGTACACATGATGCTTAACTTCATGAGAAACCCTCCTGTGGTGGTACGTGCAGGTCCGAGAGCACACGGCTTGACAGAAGGGCTGTTTATAATACTCAACCTTCATATATCAGTCTTGCACATATCAGAATGCATTTGAAGACATACCTTAATTCTTATTCCCAGTCTTCTTTGTCTAACTCTTTTTTTTTTTTTAATGCCTTGCTAAAAAATTCAATCCCAGGTTTTATTCACAAAATTCTAAGGAGCCAAGATTTGTCATGAGTACTGTGGAGCAAAGCTGTGTGACCAAAAGATGCAACACGTGTGTGCATCTCCCAGGTCTATGTTAAAACTGTGCAGGCTACGAGCATTGCAAAGGATCTTTTTATTTTAAAATATGCATGAAAATAAAAATAGATAGGAGCAAGGTTGCCAAGATGTTAATTCTGACCCAGAAAAAACCCCTTGCAATGCCTTGACAAATAGATGATATTGTCTGCCAAACTAAAACATGATTTTTCACATAACTCCCAGTAACAGCTTAGCCTTTATGAGTGACAATAAAAGAGCATATTGCAACCTTTTTAACCTACTTCCTTTTCAAAGAAAATTACAACCCATAACACTTTTTCCCTCTTGCACTTTAAGAAAAAAATGACTATTTTTTCATCTTTGGTTAGTGTTGGTCCATAGACCTTTACTTAGTAAAGAAAGAAATATTCAAGCATATTTTCTGGGAAGCAGAAAATTGGAAGCAATGGAATAAAACTAGCTAGTCATTTCTGCACCTGGGAAAGCATTATCCTTCTCCACAAAATGTGATGCTTCATGAAAAGTCCAGCTAATGGTTCTACCACTGCAAGGGCTTGCTGTGTTATTTTTCAATATAAAGGTTCAGCCTGCAAAGTTTTGAGTTATTATCAATATTTCCTCTTTTCTTTTCAAGCAATCAAAAAATTCCTTCCTCAAAACATTTTGTCACACTTTTCAACAACTATTTAAGCCCTGAAGAAGAAGAAAAGGATCTCACTACTTTGTAATTGAAAAATCTGTGATATCTGTGGTTTACAGGTTTCCAGAAGCACAAGCACTGAAGATCAACCTTAGGAAAAGTGGAGCTGATAAATTCTCCAATACAGTCATCCAAGAAAATCCATAGGTTTGAAGAATACCATTAAATCTAATTCTTGGAATGGCTAGTTATGCTCCAGATGGGCTTTTATCAACTACTTTAGACATGTAAAATGTCACAGTTGATTTCTGAGTAGTAGAGTGTCTATAAAAAAGATGATATTTCAAAAAAAAGCATGAAAACCCCTTGAAGTTGCTAAGTACAACACATGCATCTGGTGCTCCTACAGATAAGCATCACCTTTGTGCTTTACTGATCACTGAGAGGATTGTTTTTCTTTGATTGAACTCAATTGTTTTATACTTTATGTTCTTCTGAAATCAACTGAAACTGAGTATAGAGTTCCAATATAATAGAAATATAACAACAAATTACACGGAGAACCCAGAAAACCGAAACCCAGGCAATAGACAGGAGTTATTTTTAAATGAAGACTGGAACCATTCATTAGTATGGATTGTCTAACCAGCAGGGAAAATAAAAGCTCTAAGTAGGACAGGAGTCAGTGCACCGAAGAGTTGGTATCATCCAAAATGCACACAGCTCTCAAAGTTCCACTAAAGAGGCCAAAACAGGCTCTAGATTGAAAGTAACAGACATGTTACTACAAGCCTTGCTAAACAAAGAAATAACACACCACCAAGTCAGTTGAACAATGAACAAAGCTTAGAGGAATATATAGCCAGATTCACCAAAGATAATACTGAGAATTTGAACAGATACCATTTTATGTAATATCTACAAAGCTATCAAATTGATAGCCACATCCATTTGTCATTTTAGGTTAAAAAAAACCCCACAGTAATGAAGGAGGGTAGAAATAAAGATGAATAAACCTTGACTTTAGCCATCATTTCTGCATATTTCTACACCACTGAAAGATTTCTTTAAATCACTTCCATTTTTAAAGGGATCTTTCATGTGTAAGAAATTAAATTTCATCTATCCATACACCCCTAACATATTTTCAATCATTTTGTCTCCATAGTTTGCAGGGAAAAAATAAGTTAGATTAGATAGGATAAAAGTGGTATTTCACAAAAAAATAAAAACACTGAAATATATTTATTAAAAGGAGAGGCAGGTAAGTAGATACAGAAGCATATTAACTACCAGGTTTCTTAAGAGTGTTGGTTTTGCAAATCACATGAAAATCAGCATTTTCTTGCTCCATAAAGCTGCAGATATTTTTCGATTCAAGAATCATGCCCATGACCCTTCAAGGACCTTCTAACCTGTGCATCCAGAGATTTGTTCTTACCCCAGAGACTGTCTCAATATTGCTGTAGTATCAGCTGCTTAAGCAAGAGGCTATTGAAGCTGGGAAATGACAATACAGTTGGACATTACCCACTGCTGCTACTACTGCTCTTCACAGAGAAACTACACCGAACCCTCCAGTATGACGTTGCTGCCCCTGCTGCACTGAGGGTAGGGAGCCTGTAGGCTTAAGGCAGAGGGAATCCAACTGCAATGATCAACATTCCCAAAGCAAATCCACAAGATAAATACATCAAGCAACTTGTTTATTTTTTTTCTAAAAATTCTTCATGTACCAGCTTCCTTCTCTATTTTAGAGAGAACTGGAGGCAGTGGTTCTAACTAAATGAACCAGATGACCTTTAAAAGGTCCCTTCCAACACAAAGTACTCTATGATAAATACATACTAGTATGTATGTAGTGTAGAAATACTGGTAGTTTCACCTTACCATATCTTTAAGCTTTTCTTCATCCAAATTTTTAGTGATATGAAGTGATATTTATGAAAAGAACAAGTTATATTCTGAAATTGTATTTTCACTAACATAGATGTTTACAAGCACTTGTACATAGTAGCCATGAAGCTCATGTACTTCAGATGCCTTGAAGACAATTTTTCATCAGTAACTTCCTACTTGTTGAACAGAACCAAACAGTTTCATTAGCAAATCAAAAACATTCTTACTTTTATTTCTACCCTTAAAATTAAGCACATGGTACAGTCTTTCCTATCCTATATATTACTGTCCTGGAAGAAATGCCAGCACATGGTATTTGTTGATGTAATGACAGTGACATATGTTAACATGTACTCCTAAAGATATTGCTATAATTTGAGAAATCATACCTTTCCTGTTTGCCTTCCCCCTGCCCCCAGTGTACCCCCAAGTCATTCTTTCATTTAATAGAAAATAAAGAGATTACAATAAAAGCACAAGGCAAAACAAGACAAAATCAATATCACTTTTTTTAATAGATGAAGAAATCTGTACATGTATGTATTTATCTGACATACTAAAAGCAGAAATATGTAAACTCAGTCACCACCAGTATCATCTGCCCACAGATTTTTATTTTAAGATTGCATAAGAAATGCAAAGCATAAGCACGTCTGCAAACTCACTGCTGTTGGCTGGATGGCCAGTCCTGAGTTCTGCAGCTGTCAGCTGCAGCAATCAGAGCCAGTCTGCAGCAAGCAGATTGGAACTTGGGCCCCAAGAGAACTGGGCAGGGATGCCAAAGGTAAGTCATATTTATCTAAGGACTGGAGTGAAATGCCAGGCATAAGCAAGGTAGTATAAGACTTTCTTTGTTTCCAAATCCTTTTCTTTGTACAGCCTGTATTGCTCAGTAAGTGAATCACAGCTTTACAGCTTTGTTCTGAAGAACCCTTAACATCTATTTAATATCTTATTTCCTACAACAAGCCAAAGTAAAATTCTTGTAGCTACCAAGGTCACCAGACCACGTGATTGCAAGCAAAAACACTAGTAGATGAGACAGGGTGATTCAGCAGTACAAGAGTTGGAGGATAATAACTGAACATAACAATAATGCAGCAATCTAGGCTGAATTGCCACATCAGTAGGACCCAAACAAGAACAGATCTTCCCAGGAGGAGACATAATTAGCATAGGGAGAGGGGAAGAAAACAGCTTACTGCACCAACTCAATTGGATGGCTTACAATGAACTTGGAATTGTTGCACCATTGAAATTTCCTAACACTTGAAATTCAGATATGTCCATGTCCACTGTAAACTTACAAAACATAACAGAATGGTGTGAAAAACACTTATCTCCATACTGGCATAAGAAAGATTCCTGTGAACAACCAAAGCTGAACTTCAGTTTTTAAATCTTGAGTGACATGTTCCAGCAAGATGCCACTGTGCAGAAGTAATTACTACTAATTGCAAGACAAGCTTTTCATATCAGAACTCCAAGGGAGTAACTACATAACCACCTGGATGGGCAGTTAAACATTCAGAGCAAATATACCATATAAAAGCACTATAAAGGGGGGGCAGGGAAGCTCTCATGGCTGATTTTGGAGACTAGAAGGACATTGACTGCTAAGTCAGAGAATAAGCACTTGCATGATTCAGCAGGAATGCTTTAGGCAGGAGAAGAAGGACGATATTCCCTAGGGGACTCTGATCCAAGCCAAACAGCTTACAGTTATGAAGAAGTTACAAGGGAAGTTCATGCAGGTGCATTATTGTCTAGATCAGTCATTTTCAGCTGCTTTCAACTACACTCCTCATATAGCAAATACAAGTTTACCGACAGTAGCTACTTTTTCCTCAAATACCTTTCAATCACCCTTTAAAAGTACCCTGCATATTCTCAGTTCCTACATAATGCTAGTGCTTTATGGCAGGAGGTGTTAAGTGGAAACTGAGCAATTAGGTCCAGTTCCCATGCAGTGCCACCACACAGATACATCCTGTAGATAGAAAATCTGGTATTTGTAATAAAAAAGGCAAAAACTGAGAACTTTTTGAGGAAAACCTTTGAGGAAGTCTGATATGCAACAACATATGCCCACAGTTAAAGACTAATAAGACAGCAAGTGCAATGCAGAAGCTCCCAAGACAAATCCTCCAGACAGGTACAGCACTTATACCAGTCTGAGCAATATCTCAACAACAACATAGATTAGGTAACAAGACCCAGAAATTCTCTAATATACCTAAAAAACCCAAGAAAACAAGACAAGTTTGATAATCCAGAGTGAGAGTGCAGAAGGAGAGTTTACTGAGAACACTGTCTGTCAGAGAGTTCTCTCACTATGTCACCATACATTGTCATCTCCCCCCACCCAAGGCAGAAAAGTCACAAGCACTTAATGCTATTGTATCAGTGCAAAACTAGGAGTTCTACATCATCTTGCTTCATTTTATTTTTAAATAAGAAGTATTTCAACAAGCAATACATACTACATACTACATACACACTACAAAGGCTACTAAAAGTCTGCAAACACCACATACCCAACTCCACAAGACAAAGTTGGACCCACAAAATTAGGATGAACAGAAGTCAGGACAGCAATAGACAGCATATGAGGATAGAAACCTTTACTCACCCAACATGCCAGCCCCACAGCTGTCCTCTCACAGATCACAAGGATGTTTTTCTTACAGTAAGAAGACTCAATAGGATGAACTCCAGCCATTCCTCGGTATTGTGCTCTGCATTCTCTGCTCTCCAGATTTTCCTTCCACTACACCTCTTCCTTCACACCCAACACCACCTCTGATAAACCTGAGCTGTTATTCCTAAAGCACCTGTGTCTGCTGTGTTGATTGGCCCCAGCTGGGAAGGATAATTATGCACTCAATGAGGAGCACCTGTGTGTGGTGGTATTTTTTTAAACCACTTGAAATTTGTTAGATTTACTAGCTTGTACTTATTTAGTTATTTTACTACAAATTTCATCTCTGCAATTTTTTTTTTCTGGAAGGTGAACTTAGTTTTTTTCTCCTTATTAAGTGAATGCACTGTTGTGAGTGCCTAAGAAACAACCCATTAACCTTCAGAAATTACTGGATCTATGATCTACAACAATGAAGAATTTTGATTGTTAAAAACCCCATTATTATTATTTGTTCTTTAGCTGATGATTTTGTTTATAGTAGCAATTTATTCTATGACTCAAGAGGTGCAATTTGACTGTCCTACAGAATTAGAACATCCCTATTTCTTTACAGGCTAAAAAAATATTGACATCTAACAGAAGAGCCAGATGAGGTGCTTTGGGAGCAGACACAGGCAACTGTTATGTGCGATAAAATATCAAAATACATTATCTCTACCATTACCACTGATTTGTGTTGGTCCCTGGGCACTCCTGACATGGACATGAGTAATCTGAGCCCAAGAATTTGGATTATCTCAACACGTGATGCTGATAATAGGATGCACTAAAAATGCATAATAGATATAAATTGGGTCCAAATAAACTGAGTAAATTGTGAATATTTTTCAGTTTCAAGTGTTCTAATTAAAATATCTGAAGCCATTATTGCTTTATGCCAGCACTAAATCCCATGTCTAAACACACAATATACATATGCTAATATTTCAGCAGGGTTCAGGTCTCCTGACTTGAAGAAAAAACATTGCTGTGCAACACATGCACATTAAGCAACTCCACCAGTTGCCCAAGTACAAGCTTACATGGGTGTCTTACCTTATGTCTTGCATAATTCCATCCTTAGGGCTATTGCATTAAAAGAAGCTTCCCTTATTGTGTTAGTGAATGTTGATCACATCACAGAATGGATGATTAATTTTGTTCTGAGGCTTATTGTAAAGGAAATGCAGGAGTTAACAATTTATTTAGATCTAGCAAAATGCAGGTCTATGAGGAAAGAATCAGAGAACAAGCATCTACCCAAAGCCACTGCTGTGACCCTTAATAAAACAAGGCTCAGTCTTCCAAATGCAACTGCCAGGACATTAAAGCAAGACTTTAAACATGAAAAATTATTGACATGTATCAACCTACTGCCCTGAAAGTTGCCCCTGCCCATAGCATGGGCTTTGGATCTTTAGAGGTCTATTCCAATCTGAACCATTCTATGAATCTACTATACATTTGAACATCCAGTTGGCATCCCCAATAGGCATTTGGAGTTAATCAAACCTGAGACCCTTCGCTTCTCCTTCTTTGTTCTCCTTTCATTCCCCAATCAACTAAATAGAATTCCAAATTATGTCAACTTTCATAGCAGTAATGACCATCTTAAAGTGAGTATATATCATTGTTTACAGCTTAGTCTTTGGTAAGACTCAGAGGAAAAAGGAATATCACTCAGCAATCACTCAACACAACGCCAGAACAGAGCGCTCTTCAGTAATTTTTTTTAACTTTGTGTCACTTAAAATACATCTAGAAAAATAATTCCAGAGGGAAACTAAGCAGATAAGGTAGGTTAGTATAGTCATTTGCATGTATAGTTTGAAATGTTATCCTTGAAATTGTCACACAAGTGGCACAATTAAGAAATTCAGTACTTCTACAAACAAATAATTAAACATGCAAAAACAGTAAAAGAGACAAGAGGAACTTCCATTGATGAAAAGTCAGTTAACCAGAAATGGAACATATCTTTGGAAATCTGGTTTTAGAACAACATATGTTTGCTCTACAGATTCTTTGGGGCGGAGGGGAGGGGGGGTGTTGCCCAACAATTTTGCTGTGCATTTTAGAAAAGACCTAATCCGCACTGAAGAACTTTCCTTGAAATTTTAATATTAAAAAGGACTGTGTAAAAATACTATACATTTATTGAACACATCTATAGATGAGACTTTTTTGTAGGGTTCTGACTAAAAAAATTGGTTTTGTCTATACAGTGAAGAGGTTTTTTCACGTGAATTCAGGGCTACAGTGCTATCTAATCCTCATGCTCTGACTTACGCCTCTACTTTTCATTAAGTATCACAATATTTACCATATAAGAGTGACATAATTGCAACATATTGGGAAATTTTCTACCTTTTTTAAAGTAAGAAGTTAATTTCTAAGAGCCTAATCATCCTTCAGCAGCTGAGAAACACCTTTGGCATTTCCAGGCTTTCCTACCCTTGCCAATTCCTCATTAAACAAGATATTCAGAGGAAAAAGTGTAAAACAGTGTTCAGTGCAAGTGAGTAGATTGGAAGCCACACTGTATTTATAAAAAGGACATAGTATTGAAAATACAAGAATGAGTTTTTATCTGAAGCAGGATGTGAAGTAAAGGAATTTGATGTTACACTGTCATGTTTCTCTCAAGATACTCAGGTGCTGATATTTTAGCTGTTTAGCCAGCTGGGTCCACGACAGCATAAGAAAACTTCATTTAATCACCTCTGACTGTTTCCTTTTTTTCTCAACTCACAGAACAACTGCTAATGTGTTTGCCATAAAAGCAAAACTTCCTGTAAATAAGCCCACTGAAAACAAATTTTAAATTCTTTGTATACAACCTTGTTTTTCAAAGGTACTGAGAACTTTACTGTTCAGCTGTTGGGTTCTGGTTCTTTTTATTTTTTTCTACATTCGTTCAGGCATTTGATTCTGCTTTGGTGTTTCGGTTTATGGCTTCTGTATGTGCTTGTAAGGTACAAAGAGAAGAAATGAAATTAATTTATATTATCCAGAAAAGGAAATGTCTATTCAGTGAAAAGAAATATTAGAGTTCATCATTGTATATCAGGTAGTTTTAGAAATCTCCCTCTCCCACACGGTTACAGCTAATGACAAAATTTTAAGAATAAGAAGAAACTACAAACATGCTGGTTTAATAGTACTCTAGTGATCCCAAATCAACTCCACTCAACACACTTGTGTGTATTTTTCCCAAATGTGTTTACTATATATTGGAACAAGCATTCAGAGGATTATTTATGATGTGACCAGAATACAAATCACTAAACTGTGCTGTGCTGTTTGAATGCATACGAGGTTTGCTGCTAAATTCCCTAAGGCAAAAGAAAAGATGCACAGATGGGAACTATCTCTGCGCAAACTGATGCATCAGGAAATAAAAACCTGATTAAATCACAGTCAGTCTCACCCAATTCAGGAAACACATGAGAACTGTAATATCAGTAGCTGTAGTTTAAACCCATCCTTGGAAAATATTTGTAAAAAGATGATATTCAAGTACTTTGATACAAACACTGATAAAAGATTTGACCACAGCAGAGCAAGACACACTCAGAGATGACCGAGAGATTGATCTGAGCCAAAGGAAAGGGCTGCACATGCTACACGAGGCCACTCTCAGTTTCCCACACAAGGTTATGTAGTCTTTGGTTCCCCAGGAGCTATTGCAGTGTTAAAAGCCTCCACCTATGAAATGTTATAGGAGAGATGGCAAAGAGAGAAGTTAACAAAGTAAATCTCCCATTCTTTTTTCTTCCCCTTCTGTCTAGTAAATCTTGTTTTAGGGAAGATAGTGGAATTCATTCTTTTCTAATAACTTTTAATCCTAATTTGCCTTCTGCATCTGGTCAGGCATAGCAGGAAGGACATTGCCATTTGTATCCAAAATCTCACTCTCTGAGGGAGAGCATAAATAGAAATAGATTCAACCAGACCTTAATAGTCATGTCAGCTTTTATTTTGTAATTTCTACAAACTCTGAACTCGAAGACATGCCAAAGATACTCCAGATGAGTGGCAGAAAACAACTGATAGTCTTTAGTAAATATAAAATAAAAGTATATTTCATACTAATTTTTCTTATTTTTCACAACTAAAAGCCTTTATTAAAACAAAGCTAAATGGGCACTGGTGTGTTTTACTACTAATCCCCCATGCCATTGCAAACCAAGATTACAGTAGGAAAGTTATAGGGCATTGTCTTCACTGAAGTAATGAATCAAACCCAGATTATTTAGGTGGTCTTGAAGGACCAAAGGACTGGGATGCATTTAGCACAGATGTCTTCAGCTGTTTTGCAAACATGGTGATGGTAATTGGTGCCAGCTTGGAGAAAGAATTGTTCTGTACTCTGAGCAAAGTAGCATCTCTCTGGCCAGGAGCAAGTGGCAGAAAACATTCCCTTGATTCATGGTGACCACAAACACCATTCTTGTGAACCACCTAGACTAACGAAATCCATGTGAGGTTTATGCACTAAGATATCCAAAGACAAACACCTGTAGGACAAACAGCTTACCTCTGCAAGGAAATCCTGAAAGAAAATGCATACACTGCAGTCTACCATTACTGTACGGTGGGGTCAAGACCTCATTTCAATTTCCTGACATCAAATTAGGCAAAATAGGGATTTGTGTCTACTTACTCACATCAATATTGTGATTTAGTCCCTGGACTGCCTAAGAGAAACCCGGACATCAAAGCACACTCAGCATTAGCCAATGAGACTGATCCTCAGTGCCAGACAGGCAGAGGAACAACTCACAGTCAAAAATATTATCTGAGATCTCCCCTAGGATTTTCAAGCAGCACATCCTGCAAGGTAATTGGTCTGCTAAAGAGTTCAGATTATTATTGTATGAAAGCTAAACCTTGACTTTGCCCTGCTCTACCAAGTATTATCAGCCTGTGTGGTGTTCTCTGCATTAATACTCCAATGCTCACTGCAGACATAAATTTATGCTGATTTTAATACATTGTTATGAAATTTCTTGGGAGCACAATCCTTTGACAGTGCAAAATACTTACTATTTCATGTTTATATTACAAAAAAGCATACTTGCAATAAACACCATTAAGCTTTTGTACAAACACAAGGAGAGGGAGTGTCTGACCCAGGATTGAAGCTATTTGGTAAAGGTCTGCACTTCAATGCATGAACACCTGTGACAGAATTCATTAAGTGCTGCATCAGTGTATTTCAGGTTCAGTCCAAAACATCTGAAACTGCTGGAATGTAATAGCCACTGGAGCTAGTCATGCAAAACCAGCTTGAAACTGAGAACTTTTATTGACAAGGTTCCTTTTTATCAAGTTCTTCTAGTACCCACTACACATTCCAGCCTTAAAAATCCATTACTACGACCCATACATAGTCTTCATGATGTGCTTTCTCCCACTGATTTATCATCTTCTATTTCACTGTAAAACCTTCATTATAGGACTGAAGTGATTTCAGATTTGCACACAGCTTCACTCCAGTACTTCAGAGATATTTCAAGCAGCATTAAATCGGGACATTTGACCTTGACAAATCATTTTATTACAGTTTTGTTGGACTGTCCACCTTTCTTACTGCTAATTTCTCAATATTGTACACATTTCTAATTTTAGATTAGCAGAGCTATTGAACTTCTCCTGAAAACAAAGTAAGCATCGGAATTTCTTTCCCCTTCTCCTCTGCATTTTGACTAACATAAGGTGTTCTTTATTCAAATTGACCTTGTTCTACTTCATTGAAAATAGCCAAGTTTTATCAGTGTCATTCATTGCTTAGTAGCAGCCAAAAAGATTTCCATCCTTCAAAAGAAGGAAGTGGAAAAAAAGCAAGGAAGCAGCTCCGCTGATGTTTTAAGATTTGAACAAAAGAGTAAATTAGCTTTTAACTTGTACAAAACTAACATAATTGAAGAGAATTAGAAAAAAAAACCTGTTACCTTAAACAAGACAGCTTTCTAAATTTTACACTTAAATAATTACTTTTGTCTAGAACACAGAATTCCATTTACTTGAGACTAAGCACAACTGATATTGTATATATAACTGTATATTGTTAGTACTCATATTACTATTAAGAAACTGAGCTTGGGTCTCCAGCTCCAACTTGCAAATGTTACTGCATGAAGTAGCAGAAGGTATGAGAACAGTCACTCTTGTGCTCTCATGAGTATAAAGCTATGTGATATATATATTTAGGCAATGGCCCTGCAACAGTATTTTCTGTTAAAACAAAAAAAAAATTAAGGGAAATGTTTATCATATATAAAAGATTAATTTTATTAATGAGAGTTTTTACTTTTACTGAACATTTTTTGTGATAATTTGCCACAACATTTAACTGTAAAGTTGCTATGTCTGGTTTTTTTAGACTGAATATGTCAGTATAGTTATACCTACTCTTTTGCTTCACACGTCCATATGTAAATGTTGTAAGGTTAATCTTTATCTGGTTTCTCCAAACCAAATATTATGAAATCTGAAAGGTCTCAATATCTCTGTGGCATCAGTATCAGTAAGATCATCTGCAGTGTCGCAGCCTGTCCCTGAACTCACAAACACGCTTGCATCGCAATGCCCAGCCTGGGAGAGCTGTGAGACTGACTGCTCCCATGTCAGGACAGAGATAAGGTTCACAATTTCCAGTTTTTGATCTTCTCCACCAGGCACTTTTAGTGTCATCTTTACCTTTTCCCTAGAAGCAATAGAACGCTACTATATATGAAAATGGTTTCTCTGTGTGCAATACAAGCCTGCAAATGAAATCCCAGGGTGCTCCTCATGGCAAGTCTGCACCCTTGCAAAGCACCACAGCAGATCCTGCAGCTGCTCTGCCTCGTAAGGATGACCACATTTGTCCTGGCTGTGATGGAATGCAGTAGGAGCAAATTAGATTAGGTGAGAGAAAGTGAATCCTGGCAGACTCTAACAAATGACTGTGTGGAAGCACATTCCCAGTAACACCTTCAGCTGCCTGACAAGAGATCCCATGAGCTGGTCAGTTAATATCTGCTTACAGCCTTCCATGGGACACTGGATGGCATTTATCCTGGCAGTATCAAAGTGGCCCTAGACAGAATCCTTTCCACCCCATACAGAGTCACATATCTATGACCTGTCAGTATTTAATCATCCTAGAAATTCAAAAAAAGACATGGTTGCCCCAGCAATTTCACATATTTCCCTGTGGATACAAAACACACACTTAAAAGGAAAATTACTATATCAATATGACAAATTCATCAACTCTTTCTAAATCAAACATCCAAGCTAGTCAGAATAAAGTAGCTATACTGCTTGAAAGATGTAATAACTTAGACATGTTTCAGATGCTGCCTTGGATGTCTCAGTGTGTCCTGTGTGCAAGTTCATAGAGGTACATAAACACTGCACCCCTATGTTACCTGCTGTATGCCCAGGAATCTGGAATTCCACAAGTCATTTAAACAACATAGTCTTATGGTAGCTTAATAAATAACCAACACCATATAGGCAACATTGTGATAACCATTCCCTTTCTCTGTTTGGAGTATTCTGAAAACCTGAGGAAATAATAAGTTACCACACAGAGAGTGTCAATATGAATTGTTTTTAAGCCAGATTTACAATTAACTAGAGGACACAACTAGAAAGCAAAAACACATTTTTGAAGTAGCTAAGCTTTATTTGTAGGGTTTATTTTAGCCATCTTTGTATTCCTTGTGTATTAAATCACTGTAAAAACAAAAATCCACAACTTTAAAAAAATCATTAAGGGGGAAATCATTTGATCTTCACAGTCAGAACATAAATATATTCAGCAGACCTGTTTGCCTTCAGTAGGCCATTCACATGTGTCTTTTTGGTCATTTGCATGCAGCTATTCTGTCATTCCTCACTAGTAACTCGAATTTTACAGAAGCAGGTGCACCAAGATTTCACCTGCCCTATCTGTAAGCTTAGGTGTGACCATAAACCCCAAGTAACAGAACTCAGGCCCAAAGCCAGTGCACAGTCCTGTGTCCCAGTTTGATTTCCAGTGCTCTCAACTTTCATGAGGCGTTTTGGGGAATCAATAGCTACATTGTTTTCTTCTGTAAATTGTTTCCAATGATTTGACATATTATTTTCTTTTCCCAAACTTTTTAATGTTATATGTAAATCCCAGTAGCACTTATATACTGACTGATGTCTTTTCCTACTGTCAGTGACTGCATTCCAAACCTGTACTTTGCCTGTCCGCTATCCAACATTTTCATTCTCTGTATTTATTCTCTGCTTTTGAATGTATTTCAAATTGTTTGCTTTGCAGACATATTACCTTCTAGAGGCAGAAAGTGCATTATCACTAATGTCAGCTCTCTTTTTAGTTTTCCAGAGTTATTATTCACCATAGTTGCTTCTCGGAATGCTCTTTCCTTAATGGATAAGAGAACAAGGAGCTGCAGTTCATTTAATTGTTCCAAACTTTCTTCTCATTACCTGCCTCTTCACTAGCAAGAAGTAAAAGCAAATGCATTTCATGGAAATAGGCCTCCAAGCACCTTCTCCACACTGAAAAATAGTATTGGAGATGAGTCTGTGAATGGGCGAACATTAAATGCTTCATTTTCCTGAGACATCATAAATGGTAACGTTTATTTCCTTACTTGAACTTTTTGTCCCTAAGCAAGGGAAAAGTACATCAAATCACCTGTCAACAATTGCTCTCTCACCTTGTTGTTCATTCCATCTCTTACATTGAAAGTTTTGTCTGAACAAGAAGAAAATTAATTTTGGAAATAAACCTGATTTTAAAACAAATCAAAACATCCAGGGGCCACACCTCTGAACTATCCCAATCATATATCCATTTGAGGCAGAACTAGTACTGAACTACAATTCCTTTCCAGGAATGAGAATGTTCACAGATATCAAGAAGAAAAAACTTGCATTACATGGTCAGAATCAGTCAGATTGATCAGGACAATGAGAGACACAGAACAGATATATTTTGGGGATGAATTTGGATACAAGCTCCTGCCACAGAGATCAGAGGCATGAGTGAAGATAAGAGTTCTGTCAGGATCATCAAACAATGCGGCCAGATGATATTGCAAAAGACTTCTTGACCATAATATTTACAGTTATATGGGGACAGAAGATTTATTAACAGTGATTTGAATAACAATCCTCAGTTGCACTAAGGCAAAAAATTCATGTAATGCATGCTACAGAGAATCTACCCCTCTGGATTCCTGCTGAAACACAGACAGATGAAAGGCTCCATAAATTTACCTTGAGCTCTCTGATACCTCACGTGTCTTGCATTTTTTCCTACAGATTGACTTGCTCATACCAAATTCTCTAAGTTATTCTTAATGTTGAATATGCAAGATTTATCAAGGCAAGTACTACTGAAATGACCAGGGAATTCATCACACAGAGATTTTAAAAAATCTGTCACTTTGCCATTTTCATTGAGGTGTTTGAATTCTGAATGATATAAAAGCAAATCAGAGAGGCATTTTCACTACTTGCATTAATTACTTACACTTTTATATAGCATTTGTATGTGCAGGCCAACAGACTGGAAGCTACTGTGACAAGACATGTGGGAAGTGTCCTACTCTGTTCTTAAAAATAAGACCAGATGAACAAGAGCTTCAATCAGAACTTGTCATCTGCTGATCTTTTCAGGGAAGCCTGAAAAAGGACAGATGTCTTATTTTCTGGCTGAACATAAAAGCCAGCACAAACAGACATGATAAAAGTATTAATGTCTCAGAACTGGGAAATTTGCTTGTTGATGGCACCTTTGATACAACACGACCAGAGGCTGACTGTGCTCCCTTCTCTGTAAGGAATCTTGTGACCTGTTGGATATGAGAGTTGTAAATGTAAAAGAACTTCATTTATCTAAGATTGTCACACTGTCTCATGGGACTTGGACAACATCCCTTCCCACAGGGCAAGCAGTTGAAAATGCAGTCCTGAATAGTATTTCTCGAGGCTACACCTAAAGTGGGGCCTGTCACAGTCGTTACTTTGTGTGAAGCTTCAGCAATGGCAAAGGATGGGAGACAACCCACTCACCAGGATTATTCATCACGCATAAAAATACCATGCAGTGCAGCCAAAAATAATTTCCTTCTATTAGTCTTCCATGTAATCTATTTCTGTTGTCACAAGTACTCTGGGTGTTTGCAAATGGTGGTGGGAGTATTGCAAAGCTGACCTCTCAAGCTGGGGCTGATTCACACACAGAATTCTGAAACCATTAACACAGAAGAAAATTCCATACAGTCTTCAGACCCTTTTTATAAGGAGTTTTAATTTAGAGCTTTTATATCTCTAAATCTATTCTGGGATGTCATAATTAATTTTGAGGGCACAAAATTATACCATTACAAAAAGAATTTGAGAAGGAAATGCAGACCATATTTTGCACTACTGAAGTTTTGTTTTGAACATTTGGATACTACACAAACTCCCATGTCAAAGCACATCTGACAACTTTTTGGCCAAAAACTGAGGTGACTAACTTACAGACCCAAAGAAGAATGTTAGTGTGACTTGTGAATATTATTTTGTGATAATGTGAATACAGTTAAAGATCTTGTGTCCCAGTTATTTTTAAAAATGATCTAATAGTTTTTATTAACTTCATAAAGCATTTATACATTATACTGAATTAATTAGCCCAGAATTGTATTCTGCTCTGAAAATGATGACCCTGTATCACAAGTGTAAGATGAACACAAAGAACAAAAAAGGAAAAGGTCACTCATACCTCCCTCTCCTGACTCACCACTCCTTTTCCCATGCAGTCAGCCTATTTTTCCCTAACATATAAAATGCCACATCTACAAATCCTCATCAAGCTGTATCAGGTTGCATCACCACAAAAGAATTCATCCTAGACGACCTGAATATTTTAGGGGAGTGCATTATTTTTAGAGCAATTATTTCTGATCCAAAAAGCTTGCCACAAAAGATGAGTGATAATTACAATAATAGGTTAACTAATGAAGAGGCAAAGAAACATGAATAACATATGTAGATTTACAAAAAATGTAGCCTCTCATACAATTTTAATTAATTATATATTAATCTACATATGCTATTTATGTAAAGAACCTCCATTTTCTAACCACCTCCCTGTGCTGTTTGGCAAGTTTTCAGTATATGTGATTGTTTCACAACTGCAAGGATAAAAATGCAGCCAAATACTGAAGAGATGATTAACAGTAAATGCATTCAAGTATTTTAAAACTTTTACAGGAAACCATATTTTGGGGTGAAATAAAAAAGAAGGGAAAACTCGATGCCTTGTGCTCACCATATTTTACATCTCTACATTCTTTCATTATTTCTATTTTCCCACAGCCTCTCAAACTTACGCAGAGGTGCCTGCATATGCCTAAAAGATACATCAAATTAGCATACTCCCAGTTCACACAAGTTGCTGGAGAAACAATTGAAGACTAAAACAATAATTTTTTTTCCATTTCTGGACAGTTACTCATTGAAAAATGTAAGCATTGCAAACAGGATTAAAGAGTCAGCAATAGGAGTAAGGCATTCACTGGTCTTAAGTTATGGGTCCTCAGCTTCCAAAAACCTTCTTGAGGTGGGGCTCAGAAACTCCTATGAATCCTATGATGATCAGATAAACAGAGAGAATTTTTCCATAAAAAGATATAATTACCACATCAGTTGTCATCTTTTTAATGGCTATCACTCTGAATATTCATGGGAACCATCATTAACCTCTCAAAGATTTCTTTCAAGAGCCATTAAACTAACTTAAAATTCAGAGAGGATTTTCTATGTCAAATCCTTTCTTTGCTTCCAAAATCTTGCTAAAAAATTAAAAAATAGAAAAAAGTCTAGATGCAAAGAGATGGATAGAAACTAGTGCAGCTCTGCATGTTTAATGTTCTGTACTAAACTATGGAACTCCAACAATAACTAACATTTTAACTGTTTGCACAGTAACAATAATAATATTAAAGCAGGGAATTATGTGGTATCATTTCACTAATAGATTAAGCACATTTCAGCCAAAAGCACATTTCGGCCAAAAGGCCAAGTCCAGTCCTTGCTACTGTTCCCCACCACATAATTCTATCTCCTTACCTGGTGCAGAAATCAAATATTATATGACCCAGTGACAGGTCAGATCAGCTTGCCATGTTCACCAACGCTGCCTGTGGCTATATGTTTGTCAGTGCTGATACAAAGCAAACAGTGGGGTCACACACATAAAGACAAGTCTTGGCTCTGTTCAGCCTCCATCTCTGGGACAAATCTGACCAATCAGAGGAAAACAGGCTACAGCAAAAGTTTTCATTGAACATCCAGACTTAACAACGTAGTATCTTCCAATACAACAGAGGTTTACAAGACAATTCCTTTCCAGGACTAACTCTGCACTAACTCAAACTGACATTTATTCTGTTTAGCTCTATTTACATCTGAGAAATTCATAAATATTCAGTAAAGGGGCACTTAAAGAGCACTTGGGTTTAAAGCCATGGTCATCTGAGTCTGTGAATTTCAGTTACAAAATTCAAAAGTGCATAAGAAGTTTGTTAACCACTTTTCATTTACAGCATTTAACAAAGTTCAATAGAAAAATGTAGATATGCCAAAAAAAGAAAGTTCTTGTATATATTATAGAATTTAAAGCCAATAGTCCAAGTTTTCCAAACTGACATCTAAAAGCAGTCTCTGGTGAACATCCCATGGGAATAGTTTCTCTTGCATCAGTGTGACTGACTGATATTCAACCTTTTGAAAACCAGGCCAATTGTATTTAGGCACCAATCCATGGACTTGGAAACAGATTTCAGATTTCCAAATTTAAATTTACCTCAGTAGTCCCAGAAATTCACTCAATACTCTTGTTAACTAATAAAATTACTAAAGAAATTCAAAATTTCAGTCTCCATATACTTTCAATATCCTAAGAACATATTTTCAACCAAAAGGCATAACAAATGTAGCGTAGTTAATAAGACTTTGGCTTCTCTCAAGCATTGACAATAGGGATATTTTATTAATTTTCCATATGCTTTGAAATATATATGTTTTGTGATTTGGAAAATAGAAATGATAGTAAGAAATAAAAAATATTTACTAGGAAAGAAAACAAGCAATAAAGGATGTTCTGTCTTCACAGAAATATGCCTCTCCACTGAATCACTAAATCCCATTCATGTCACTGTAAATAAAATATAGGTCTTTCGGAATATAGAATAATAAAAATATTAACATTCACAACTCCTCAGCAGATGCTGTTAATGTAGTAAACCCAAAAGCAAAGTTACACAGAAGGCCAACAATTTTGTTTTCCCCAAGTACACTGTTATGAACACAGTAGACTCAGTGTAAGATGGACTATATGCTTATCTATTAATATATTTAAATGTGTGATATTACTACAATTAGAACCAATCAAAAGCTAGTCCTGCTGTGCTAGTAATGCTATTTGTCTGTCAATTTTTGTATGGCATATTGTTGTCATCATGCAAAAACTATATCTGAGGAGCTAATACATCTATCATTCTCTGTAATAACCAGTTCTCCAAAATAAGTATCTATATTTGCAGGGAAAGTAAGTCAGAACTCCCTGCAAGAGACTGAGAACAACTCTTACAGCACCCTGGATAGTCCTGAGATGCTTCCGAGTGCTGAACACCCAAAGACACTTGTCTTTGCAGCATACTTTGCTATCGCAGAGGTTCCTGACTCTTCCTGCTGTGACTGTGGCAGAACTCACCTGCACCTCCTCCCAAATTCCATGCATGCTTTTATTCATTTCACTAAATAAGAAGTGTTAGGTAAATTACCTAATACATTTCTCCCTGCAGGAAGGACTTCTTGAAACAAGAGCTTAGGAATGGGAAGTAATTTGCAGGGGTCAGTAGGAAGAAGGACTTGCTATCAGTTTCATGATGGAAAAAAAAAAATCTACATTCAGTCATCAGTGCAAAGCAGACTGAAGTCCTCATTAAATATATTATAGGCTCTGAGAAAGACAATTCAAAGTAAGAATTAAAAATCCTCTATAAGCTCTTAAAGATTTTTTTAAAATCCACACCATCAACAAGAAGCAATGTCACTTTTGTCCAATTCATGTCAGGTCTAGAGAAAGGCAGGTTATAATTCATCTATAAATAAGAAATGGAGGTAAGAATATATTTGAACTGGAGAGCATATGAACTTCCAAGAGAGCTCTTTTCCAAAATAAATTCTTTTATACCAAATATTTTTTATATTACTGGCAGGAGCATTTAAAGAAATTGTGGTGTCATCTCTGATGGCAACTCTGCTTCCCTCACAAAGAGTCTCCACTTTTAATAGAAGAGTAGTGGAATCACACACTACATGAAGGAAAATAGCTTAAAAGCTGTGACTGGAGCAAGAAGAAAGAGAAAAATGCTACACATTCATGTAATGATATAAAGCTGTAATAAAAGCTGTCAATAACTTCAATGAAGCAGAAAAAACACTTTATCATCAGTTCTTCCACTATATCACATTCGCTCTGTGGTTTTCATGTGGGAAAGAAACAAACCCCATTTAAGAAAAATCTCAGCAAATTTTTTGTATCACTGCAAATATTTCGTATTTTAAAATGTTTTCCATACAGATAGTTTCATCAAAGACTAATGCAGCATATAAATTATATTGTACATACTTACTCCTTTATGATTGATTTCTCTTGAATGTCAAATGTTTTTTACAAGTGACATGGAAGGCCTCATCCTTCCATAAAATCCAGATGATGGATTATACATATTTTCAGTTTTAGATTATATAGAAATAATTCTAATTACTTGGAATTCACAGCAATATATAACGAACATTCCCTTAGACATGTCCAGTACAAAGGGCAATATAGAAAATATAGAGAATCTGCAACTGTCTCTTATTTTTGTTGCTATAATGATGCTCAGAATTTTACTGATATTTTATCTATTTTCAAATTCTAGGGAAAAAAGTGGCTGACAAACAAGAAAATTAATTCAACCAAAACTGTATATATGGCAAATGCACTTTATTAATTAAAAAGGTTCAGTCATAAAGTGTGACAATACAGCCTAGTGTATTATTCAGCACTGACATTTCTAAATTTCTAGATCTCATGAATGTTCTCATTATGTTAATTCAGATTCCTTCAAGAATATCCAAGAGAAAAGCTGAATCTGACAGACACTGTGGATAAGCAACAATTTCTGTGCTCATGTATGTGAAGCGCATGTTCCTGATCTGCTGAGCTCTTCTGCATTAGGCAGGCAAAGCTCCTTCCTGTACAATGTGTCTGAGTTAAAAAGGTAAAACAGGAAAAGTTTATATCCTACACAACTGTAACAGGAAATATGTATCTGAAATTCTATTTGGATGGTCAAGAAAGTGAAACAAACATTTACTTGTTTTCACAGAAATTCTGGTACAGTTTTCAATGCACTGTGGTGGGCACATGGTGAGTAAACCATCAGCAATAGCAATTTTATTACATGACTTCAGGTACTATTTATTAAACTCAACATATATGTGTTTTCTCATCCAAATAAGTATGCTTTACTTCTGCAAGAATTCAAAGAATTTTTGGAAACATATTTTACTAATTATTCAAATACTGAAGAAAGAGCTTAAAGAATTATTCCAGCATTATAAAAAGTTTCCCTCTTATCAGAACCTCATGTTCCTTAGTATTGTAGCATAATTTTCAAGCTTAATTAAAGCTGGCATTAAAAATGCCTCTGGTAAGCTGAAAGCAGAGTCTTTCTTTATGCAGTTAGCAACATTCCAACTCACATACATAAATATTTCTTAAAACTGCAGCCAACTTTTCTCCCCTCCAGTAAACTCACAAGAAAGATGTGAACATCTCAGGGAACAACATATTTATGTTTTTAATCTCTTGACTAGAAATATACTATGTTTGTGCCTAGCGAATACAAACACACTTTCAGGGAGGGGGAAAGAAAACAAGAATTCATAGATAAATCTGTAACTGAGGATCATTAATAAATGAAAAACTTCCTGGTTTTCTTTAAGTATGCCTGAAGTACCTCACTGAAAACTATTGCACATTAGGGATGGGCCACGGCAATGACTATAATGCCAAAATGTGAATTCTGGAAGGAAGTTCTCTCACAGAAGTTTTGCCTATGACTTTTAGGAACTTACGTGGCTGTGTTCCCTGGCTATCCAAATAGAACCAAAAAATGAACTAAATTTGTAACCCACTGTGATTATGAGTTTTTGTCTTAGCCTAGAGTTGAAATCACATCAGGAACAGTGTTTGGACTTAAAAGTAAGCATTCTTGCAGAACTGTATCTAGCTATGGCTACTTCAGTGCAGGTTTCAAAGTAAGTGCCTGTAGAAATTCCAGTGTAGAAATAATACAGTACGTAGCAGCTTATCTTTTAGTCACCATGAGATATAAATAATGCCTCATCTGGTCCTTTGTTATGTTGTACTACATGTCCTATTCTCCAAAATGTGTCACAGCCAGAAATTCATAAACACCATTTCAGAAGCGTTTGTTCTCATCAACAGCTTCTCAGAGATTATGAAGGAAAAAAAAAAAAAAGAAGAAGGAAAAGCAGCAAAGATGAACACTCAATTTCACAACTTATTAGCAGTCACAAAGAAGAATGGTGACTAAAGATTAAGAGTATCATTTTAGGATTCCTGCAGTATTCAGATTCAGTGACACACAGACCTGAGCAGTTACAGTAAAAAGCTTTCCTGTACAGCTTTGCTGGAAAGTAAGACATGACACGTCTTATCCTTTTCCACAAAAGAACATTCCTGGATCAAGGTAGACATAAATCTTTATTACTCATGCTAATCCTTACACTTTCTGAGGATCTAAAACTTAAATGTGGAAGCCATTTGCTACAAAACACATGAACACAGGCATCATTTTGCACTGAACAGTTCAATGTTTTTCAAATGTAAAGAAGCTTCTGTTTCTGGAATACATTTGAACCAATGAACTATAAAATTAAGTATGATAAATAATAAATTAAAACTAAATAAAGGGTATGAGTTCTTTTCCTCAGACCATTTCAACAGGTGTGATTCTTTATCTCATGTTTTTCATTGATCACACCTTTTGGACAACTTTCACATTGTGTAATCCAACACTTTAATCCAAACAAATTTAATCAAATCCAGACATAAAGTTCTTGAGCATATAGCTAAGAACATGCTTTGGAAACAACCCTTGGTTGGGACATTAACAATAGCCTGCAGTAATCAACCTTTCTCAGGCACAAGATCTGGCAGTGCTATTAATTGCAGTATGTTTTTAGTGAAAAACTTCACTTACCAATTTATGTGGTCAACTCATTGTATTAAACAGGATCATTAAATACATTTTGTTATAAACAGGAACTCCAGTAGTGGGATGGATGAGTCTGAATAAAGAATAGATGAGTAAATTTGAAATAACGGTAAAAAAATGCATAAGTATGTCTGCAGCCATTGTGATTATTTTTTAAACTAGTCTTAGAATGAAATTTAAAATTAAATCTAGCTCATAGCTCTTAAGAATATGGAAGCTTGAGATTGTCCCAGTAGCTAGTAGTCTTTACTTTTAAATTACAATAACAGCATATCATGACATCTTTAAGTATGAGTCTTCACATTCATTGTATTTTAATATGGGGGTTTCAAAAGTGAGTATGGTGGGATAGTAAATTAACATTAATAAAACGCTTAGTCATTTGCAATGTCTGAAGGCAAGTGACATTTCTGATAGGACTTGGTGAGCATAAATTGAACTGACCTTGGAAGAAGCCTTAGTGTCCTCATGTGCATAAACCAGTGAGGAGCTATCTATATGCAGTTTCACACCTCATGAACTTTTACACATTATTCATCTAAATCAGAGACCCAGATACAAAATCTTGCGCTTGGGACATTATGTGGATTTCTGATATTCCTTGGCAAACGTGGAGTTCTGAAATGAATGGTTAGATTTAAATGATTTACAGATGTAGGGGAAGGATAGTGGGGGAGAGGGTTACTGTCACTTTTTTATTCCAGATGCACACCTAAAGTATAGATAATCACCGTTCTGCCTAAATGGTGTTTCAAAATACCACATTTGAGAGAGCACAACAGCACAGAAACTGATTATACAAAACATCAGTGGGGACTGCAGAATTTCCCAGCATCTGGCACACTCTTTTAAATGAAGAGCTTGTCATATGCTGGCTCTTCAGCAGTGGCATGTCACCTCCAGTCTGCAATGCCACAGTGTGGGTGAAATGACACAGCTGATATGCCAGGCTATGACATACCTTTAATTTCACATGCCATGCAGAGGTGCATCCCCCACTGGGAAGTGTTGCAGGGGCATATTTTTCAAGTGATGTTACATTGTTTTGCTGGACTATTTGCTCCAATTTCAAGTCCAATTAGCATTTGAGATGAGAGAGAAAATGCTAGCCAAACTGCTTGATTGGGACTCTTTAGCTGGAGACTGTTTTTTATCCTCTCACAATGCTAAGCACCACTGCTACCGTTGTTTATTTTATGTCCAGGATATAAATACTGTTTCTGAACTGGACTATCAAATAGGTCACATGATAAATACACAATAGAAAACTCTACATAACTATTTTTGACAGAAGTCGAAACTAAAATAAAATGGCAACATGTACTATATGTTCATTATACAGAAATCAACAAAATATGTGGTTTAACATATATTATCAAAATTTCCAGTTATGTTTTCATACAGAAATGACAAAGCATACAGAAGAAGACTGCTTAGAAAACCCATGGAAGAAATACCAAAGGATATTAGTGCCATGGCTGCAATCACACAAATAATCTTTCATGTTGTACCACTCAAACTGTAAAATTTTCACAGGATTCTGAAACTAAGTTTTTGACAGGGCACTTCACGAAAAGACAAAGCAAAGATATATATCACTTGGCTTTGGAACTTTATGAGAGCCTGTTTTATTTACATAATACAGTATGTAGAGTGCCCTATTTATGAATTTGCTTCTTTAAATATCATCTGCATCTCTACCTCATGTCTGCCTTTGTATCTCTTGTGGGAAGAGTATTTCATATCTTTATTTGAGCAGGAATGTAAAATAAAACTAAAGATATGTTTGAGAGGCTTTAACAATTACTTGCCAATATACCTGTCACTGTCTGGATGCACCTCCCAACCCACGGTAACCCTGTCTCTGAGCCTATTGAAGTCTGCTCTTTCTGCTAAAACAAACATGTAATTTGCCTATTCCAATGAAAGCTTGGTAATCCGAATCCACTGTTTGCCACAGAATGGACCAACAACTCAGTTGCTATTTGACACTCCTGAGAGCCAGCATACAACTCAGGCCACAATAAAAGCAGTTGAAATAGTGGCCAGTTGCGTATCCTATGACCATTCCAATAATTCCATTATGACTATTTTGACACAGTATTGGGGAACCTCACAATTTCTTCAGTTCTGATACTTCATCCATTCAAATTCTAAGACACATAAAGCAGGTACATAGCTTTTCACATGTGTGTATGTAGCCCTATTATTTTTGCACACTTCGAGGAACATGGAGTAATAACCAAATTATGGCCAGGATTTGAGTTTTTAAAAGAAAAAAAAAAAAAGGAAAGAACAAACAAGCAAAGAGGAAAAAAATCATTGCTACCTTCTCAGAGAAGAACAAATGGTATTGAATCATCAGTAAATGCAGTGTGAGCAGTCTGTAAAACATACACTCAGAACTATCAAAGAAAATAATTTTGCAATATAAAAAGAGCTCTGAAAAACTAGATACAAGAATGTAAACAGAAGCTATTATTTTTATTCTGCATTACCCACCTGACTCAGTGCCATAATTTTCTAGGTAGGAGGAGGAGAAAGACAAGAGAAAAGCTTAAATAACATTTCCCTTCACTTTCTTTCTCAGTGAAGAAATGGCTGAAGAAAACATAAGAATATGAAAAGGCTCATTTTCTATTGTGATTGCTAAAGCTGTGATGTATGGTAAAGCCCAGCACCATTTAGCTGTGTTTGAATTTATTTTAAAAAATAATTTATGAAAAATTATAAAATTAAAATGTTTCCCACAACTCACCTAACAATTTCACGCAAATATCTTAACTGCCCATCCTTTGTTCTTCATTTCCTATGAACCCTCTCCAGTGGAACGAGGAGCTCTCTACACTGGATTGTGTAAAAGCCTAGGTACGAATAGCCATAAAGTTAAATTCACAAACTGGGACATTTCTATCACAATGATAATTACACAGGAAAAAAAAAAAAACTAACAACACACTGATTAAATTATTTGTCCTAGAATTTTAACTTAAACTGTTCAGTGTTTAACATAGTATAGATTGCACATACAGTAAAACCACAGAGCAGCCTGTGCACCACGTGAGAACCCTGTAAACACTTCTGCACAAACCCTGGCTGAGAAGTGGAGTGGCTGCGCATTTATTGGTCTGGTCTTTTCACATAAATCATAGCTGTCCAAAGTCTAATCGGATTTGCACTGGCTGCCAGTGCTCCCAAATGCTTCTGCACTAGTCAGCTCGGCCATTCCCTGAGTGCGGCCCAGCCACACACTGTACAGCCTCCAGGGAGAATCCTTATGTTGAGCACATCCCTCCATGGCCAATTAAACCGGCTTTGGAGTCACCTTGCTCTGCTGGCATGGTGCAAAGAGCCTGCAGTGCAGCTCAGGACCAGGGCCAAGGTGTTGTCAGCTCTGATCCTAAGATTGGGGAATGGTCTATTAGAGAAATTTCAGAGTTACTTTCACAGCTCATTGCAAAAGCACCACGCACATAACCTTCTCATAAAATAAAACCCTTCCCCATAATAAAAGCTGAAAATGAAGGCACTCTTACTTCAACACAGAGCAGCTTCCATATCCAGCAATGCAGAACTGGAAAACATGGTTATGGATGTTGACTACAGAAATTTCTAAAAGACGATTCAGAAAATACTATGTATATTTTTTGTAGGTATAACAAATGAAGAGATATTTAGAAAGATCCTTATTTTAAGAATCATTTTAAGGTTTATGTTGCTTACAAAATTCTAAGTTTATTAAATATATATATGACATTATTCAGTATAATCTTTTTACTGCCATACTATACAACAATCATCTATAAAATGCTGACTAACCAGCAGCAGCTGTTGAAGAACTTGCTAGAGCTGCAAACTAACCTTTCTCAGAAGTTTGAGCTACAAGCTGAGAAAGTTGAAATATTAAGGAAAGAGTAAATTGAAATAATGAATAAAATGTAGCAGCTGACTTCACAGTGCTTTCAGAAAGTAAAGATTCAAGATCTAACATGACAGTCACTTGTAACATCAAGAACTTCATAAGAACATCATAAAAATGTGGAAACATGCTAAAAAGACTTGAGGAATGTATTTCCACATTTATAGAAAATACCAGGCAAATGAAATATCATAATGCATTCTTGGCCAGATAATCAAATGATACACTAATAAACACAGCCCTATTAAAACTTTTCAGTGGAACTAATATAACAAGGTAGGTTACAACTGACAGTTTTACACTAAACGTGTCTCATTGGACACACAACTGAATACAAACTGAATGCAGGCAGAAAACTACTTAAAAAAAATTTAAAAAAAGGTGCCTCATATAATAATTCCACTGCAGTTGATCACAAGAGCTAGGAAAATATAAGCAAGTGATAGAACCAAATGCAAGATTTTGTTTCCTTTTTGATTCATTCAGAGACCACAAATGACAGTGTCCACCATCTGCAAAACTGAAGTTGGAAGCATGCAGCTGCAGAGCTGTGCAGAAGCAGGCATGGTGTCATGCCTAAATGTTATGCCCTGTAGATCACAACTCACTAAAATTCATCTATCCAGCAATTAGCCACTGCAGCCTGAACCTTCTGTTCAAAAGGGCACTGGTACAGATTGCACTAAAACTTATAATTATTCTCACCCATGCCAATTCACAGCACACAGAGGAAAGAACCAATCATTAAAGGCTTCCCAAGGGTATACAACAGTATCACTAGTTCCATCACTCTATATTTTTAATGAATTCATTCCAAGCTTTCACAGGGAAAATTAATAACCACACTTAGATGAAAACTGTTTTCTTAAAGGAATATTCATGAAACACAAGAGTAACTTTTGATTTTGCTGAAACACATGGATAAATGTTTTGAACAAGCATGTTTTCTTCCATGTTCTCTGTCTCCTAATCCTTTAAGTTCACAAAAGGAAACAAAGCTGCTTGCTGGCCTGCATGGCAAAACCAGCAAGACAGTAACCAAAGAATGGGGAAGTGATTTTGAGCTGATCAAGTGGTTTATAAGCTGCATTTTCCTATCCTTGAAAAAAATGTATCATGAAAAACACATGATAAGCACTTGTAAAAGAGAGAATTGAACATTTCTTAACACTAATTCTGCTGCAACTTCCATTGGACTGCAGCAACACCTCTACACATTAGGTTTGCACTTGGAATAGAGAGGGAAGAAGATGGCAGCCCCTGCAGGGAAGTTAATACACAGTAGATTGTCTTTCCATTAGAAAACAGACTGATGACAACTTGCCAATGAGGGATGAGGAAAATACTTACATCTGAACATCTGGTGCTCTTCCTATGTGAATTCATGTCAGAATTTAGAAATAATGTCTGTCTCATTGTAGATTTTTTTAAACATGAAATTCCATGCAAAAGGTATGAATGAAGCTAATGGTTTGCACCAAACTGAAAGGCTCCTTTGTTCAGCACTACAGGTTCAAAGGGTTTACTAGCCCTGAGATGGACTTCCAAGAGTGCTACCCAGCTGTGTCCCTACATCTACGAGCTTCTTATCAGCTGGGTAAATGCATAAAACAAAATTGAAACAACTAAAGAGGCAGTTCAAAAATGTTTCTCTTTAAGAAATAAAATCTTCGTTTTAACACTTTTTGATCTCAACAATTAAATTAGTTGTGTTTTTCTTTCCACTGTTCTCACTTGTTTGACCTGTCAGGATGTACAATATCACTATAACAGCAATTTACCATTAACATTACTACAAGGTAATAAGATTATGGAATAGCAGATCCAATTCTCCACTCTCACCTATGACCCTCTTTGGCACATTCAGTTCATCGCAGCAGCAGCCTAGAAAACACTTTGAAATTTTTAACACAGATTTTTCCATTGTATATTTATAGCAAGTGGGAGTGAAAGCACAAAAACTGTCAGGAATCAGTGTTGTCAAGGACTGAATACGGATTCTTAGACTACCACACAAATGGTCTATGACTATCATAAGCCATAGATTTTCATCTGCTTAGCTCTTTAATGAGCTCCAAATATAGCTGAGGCTAAAAAAAAAAAAAAAAGAAAAGAAAAAAAACCCAAACCAAACCAAAAAAGCATTCAGTATTAATACAAAGAAATCAGGACACAGAAAGCGTTACTTTTGTCAGACATGTTTGTCATAACCTTCTTACCACACTGGTGTCTTACGTGGGCTCATTTGCCCAGAAAGGTCCTCAAGGTTCACTAAGAAACAACACTGCACCAAGAAGCCTTCCAGGAAACAACTTCCCCTTTCATCACATGGTTGGAGGGACTCTCAGGTGTGAAGTATTTCACTAACAGTGAAATTCATTGTATCAACACTAATCCAGCAGAGGCTCAAATCAAATGTACCTGTAAGGTCTGTAAGAATTCCACTGTGTTGAGCAACTATGATGAAATGATACATCTTCTGATGTTAACCTGAGGTGAAACTGGACTACATCAGGTATACTGTCTACCATGCAGACACACTGGTTTCATTACATCTCCGGGAAGTGGAAATGCCAACTTCTTGTAATCCCAAACCAGAAGCTAAAGTGGATGAATAACCTGGCAGGTGCTTTTGCACATCCCTGTAGCCAGTATAAGGACGCTGTAAGCCCTCATGGTGTTGATGCAGAGAGGAGGTGGGGGGGGCGGGGAAAGGAAAAAAAAAAAAAGCAGAGAAGAATTTGTCTGTCATGGTGCTCTGGAGAATACTAAAGAGCAATGCGGATATGGGCAGTAGAGCTGCAGGTAAGTGCAGCTGAGAACTCACACCAAGAAGAAACGGGCTCCAGGGATTACATGGTGGGTAATTAATTTCAAAGCTATCAGTCATTGTCACTACAATGTGAGGTAGGAATGACTGTCTGCAGTCTAAGGTGAAACCTATTTAGAAAGTGCAAGCAGATACAGGCCTGGACCAGAGTTCTGTAACTAATGTACAGAGGGTTAAAATAAAATAAAATAAATTTCAAAAAAGAGGCAGGTAGCAGAACTTGGGAATTTCTCTTTCCATCGGACCCCCATGTCCACTTTGATACTACACTGGGACAAGAATTCTTCAGTGCTAGATCAGCATACAAAGAATAACTGTCAGCTTGTATTTCTAAACTCTTGGATGGATGGAAAGTCAGCTGCCATTTAAAGCTTCAGACACAGAAGACAGGGCTCGTTTAGAAACGCCCGTTTTCTGTAATTTACTGCAGAAGAGTATTCCAAAACACGCTTTTCCGTATTCCCACATTCCCTTAGCTCTCCCAAGCGCAGTGAGCCCGTCCTGCGTACTGTGGTGTCACCCAGTGGAGGACATGGGGTAACACAGGGAGGGCCGCGCTTCTGGTGCATCTTGATACCTGCGGCTCCTACAACTTCAGTGTTGCCTCGTGGCTTTCAGTGGTGAGAAGTTCTTATTTAAAACATCTTCACAAGCAGTATCCGAAATAAACTATGCATTTTAATCCTCCCCATAGCAGTGCCTTCTTTTGAGATTTTTTTTTTCTGTGATTTGGAAGAAACAGAAGATTACATAAAACTACAGAAGGATTAAACCTCACACTTTTTTTAAAATAATCATAAAAATCACCACAAAATGTTTTAATTTTATTCTTTGAATAAATATTTCATTTTTCATTCTATTTTCTGGTATAAATTTATCTTCCTTTTCTTAAAACGCACTGTAAATGCAGAACCAGGGGAAATAGTTTAACAGAAAACATATGCATGCTACTTACTTGGGTGACCCTGAGAGAAGGGCACCTTACTAGCTGCTCTCCTGTGTAAAATCAAAACAGTAAGTTTTCTTTTTAGAAGAAATATTGTGCTTAAAGTACTCCTTTATTGTACTTCTTGTGACTAATGAGATCCTCACAAATCTTTGTCAATGTAGCAGGAGAAATAGTTTAAAAGACTTAGTTTCACATGTTTCTAATACCTTTTAGTATTATTTTTAATTGAATAACCATTACTCAGAAAAATTATAAGAGTCTAAATTCCTCTTGCATTATGTTATCTCCTACATACTTCATCTGACCAGTGCAGCAGATGAAAAACAAGTAAATGATTACAGCTCCATAATTCTGTGGGCCAGCCAACACCAACCTAATGTCTTGGAAAAACATGTTTTTCATAAGACATTACACATCACCTGGATTAATGGATCAAAATGTTGTCCCTCTTCTGATGTCAGAGAGGCAGAAGTGTTTGGTGCAGAAGGCAGCTCTGTGTGCTTTATTCCAGCTGAGAGCTTTCCATCAACAGAACAATCCTCTACAGATTAATTACAGCCAGCATCTGGCTCCTTTATATCACCTGAACAGTAAAAGGTGTCAGATCAGTATGGAGATAACTGTCCTTTCATGTAGCAGTTAGTGAAACCAATACTACAGGATGTAGTAGTTAATTATTACATACTCTCTATGTAATTCTTGGAATAAATTAATGGTATGAATCACAGCATTAAGTGCCACTAGAAGTGAGTGATGGAAAAGAATAGCAGATTACCAAAGAACAAAACAAACCAAAAAGAACAGAACTTCTCATTGTACCTGATATTTTTGGTTAATTTTGGATATTTAAGTACCTTAACTTTCTTTGACTGATTTACTTAAAGAGAAGAAGATGGATATGAGAATACTTTTAATAAAGTTTTTTTTAATGGATTTTTAATAAAGCATAGGTGTTTCATAAGCCACTTGGAATAATCCAGTGCTTGGAGAAACATCAAGAATACTTCTGAGACAGTTTCCCTGTGAATAACAATAGCCAGTTCAGAGATCACTGTAAAAATGTATTTGTTAAAAAGAATTGCAATTACATTGCTGCATCATACAGTACTAAAAGATCCTTCTCATGCTTTCAGCAGCCAAATCAATTTTTCACTGTTTAAGATAAGGAAACAAAATTTGTTGCTGATAGTACTAACTACCCTTTTTATTAGTAATTTATGCATATAGAGAATTATATAGACCATTACAGGTACCTGTACAGATCCTTGTGGACTTCATGAGTAACCTCATTATAAGCATTCATAATTTATTCCTTATCTTTTTTAAAAAATAGTATTTTAAACACTCTTCCAACCAATGTTGAACAGCAGAAATGAGCCTTTTTTCAATGATCCTTTAAATGCATGTACTTTGGGGTAAGCAGATGTAAATCTTAATGCATATGCTTTTCTCTTTGACAACTTGATAGGGGAAGACATGAAGGTAACAGGACTATTTAACTACAATTCCTTTAAATACCTTTAAAAGGTCTTGTCTCTTTCAATAAGCACAGGTAATCACATATTCAGTAAATGTTTAAAATAGCCATTGACTATAAAACCATTTTAAGAGAGAGATGCAAAATCTTACTCTATATGACTAAAATTCAACAGATTGCACTAGCTCTGCAGCTTTACAGCTGGATCTCTAGACACCCATTACATTTTGTGAGCTGTTTGTACTGTAGCTTTTGATATTCTTAAAGGATTGACAGCATCCATTTCCTTTCAAATAGGGTCGTTTTCAATTTAGCAGCATTCAGCAACCTGCAAATCTGAGTCTGCAAGGCACTCTTAAGAATATCACTTTCAGACGACGGATGTTTTCCAGGTGGTTTTGCAGAAAACCATGAAATGCAGCTGCTACAAAACCTTTGATGAGACATAAGTAGAACAACATCAAAAGTGTGCCTCTTTTTGAGCAAATACATGAAAGCGCAAAAGTAGCTGACAGTATCACATCATGGAACTCATTTGAACTCACAGACAGAAACCAAGAGGAAAGACAATTTCTACAGCCATTGCTTGGAGCACAGCCTATACTGTATAAAAACACAGAAACAGATTTTTAACTCCATCATTATGGAATCAGACACAAAGCAAGCATTAAGTCTTTCAAACAGAAATAGATACACATATGCACATATATATATGTATGGCATCACTTCTTATTTTACTCTAACAGCAAGGTGCATAAGCCAAATTCCCCAGGACAGCTCCCTCCACAGCCTCACCCAGGCTCTTAGCAGGTCCAGCAGGATGGACAGCACTGCTCAGCCAGCCTAAGGGAGCACAGCACACTTACACCCATTTATCTAGTTTGTTAACAACAAGCTCAGTCTAAAGCATTTCATCAAATATTTATAAAACAGAACACTGGCTGCTGTATAAAAGGTCATTTCTCTAGGCAGAAATCATTGATCCTGATGTTCTTAAATGCTTAAGTTCCTAGCATGTATTTCTTTATATCTTTTATAATACTATGTTTAAGATGAAAACTTTAGATGACAAAGCCACCTTTCTGATTTCCCTGTGCACATTTGGACCCAGTAGACTTGTCTTAGTTATGCAGAGGGATGGACCGAATGATCTTATCTGTAACTAAAAATAATTGTTAAAAAAGTCTGTCCCTGAAAAAAACAATATACAAATCATCACTGGAAGTATACTATTGAGAACACATTTAACACATTTCCTCAACTCACAGGACAAGACTGAGCTTTTACCTTTCATAGTTCCTAGAGATTAGTCACAAGAGCAAAAGGGTCCTCATCCTAGGCTTGGCATGCTCTTCCTTTCACTCTCATCTCTGTTTTACTTCTTGTTATCTTACTACCTTGTCTGGAATTTATAAATTATTTGGGTGGTTTGGGCTTTGTTTTTTCTTTTGTTGTAATTTTTAAGAACCTTCATCATAATGTTACTTTAATCGACAAGACATATAACTATTTATTTATATGATTTAATGAAGTCTTGTGTGTGTAACAACTTCTCTATCCAAATAACTTTTCCAAGCAGGTCCCACCCACACACATATATACCAGGAAATTGGGTTGACATGCTTGGAGTTCCCCCTGCATATCTGCTATTATAACTGTCGTTTACAAGACACTTGTGAACTTTTGTGCATTTTACACAAATGTTTTTGCAAGCTGAGAAAGAAGTGTCCCATTTACAGTGCTAAGAAATGACGAAAGGTGGTGAAGAGGAACTCTTCTCTACACAAAAGCTGCAAAGTAGCAAGGAAGCACAGCAATGTGTCTTGGAATGCTGTCCAAGGGGATGACTTTAATATTGTTATTCTATGTCTGTCTACTGCCAGTATCATAAATGTTCAACCTGGCTCCAGAAAACCATATACAATGCACTTCCTCATGAGTACAGAAGGATTGTTATTATAGGATATTTACACTTTCAAGAATGCCTCAATTGGGAGCAGCACTTAAAATATATCAGCAATATTTCTTTGACATCTGTCACACACATTTCAGCACAGCCCTTTCCAACAACGCGTTCTCATGAATCATCTACTTAAAATCTACCTCATGTGCCAAAGAAATGGTGATAATGGAAACCTGACAGTTTTTTGGATTTGTTACACTGATGAAACAAGGCAATATGCTGGGGCAAGTCCAGGCACCTACAGGGAAGGAGATGGAATGATACAGTTGAATTCCATCTGTGCTACAACACTTAGCTTTTCCACATAATAACCTAAATTAGTCACATTACTTCCCATGCCACACCAGCAACTCAGCCACTGCTGACCATCTTAAAAACAGGTGACATCAGTTCTAATCAAGTAGCCTAAGCTTGGTGGTGGAACCCTAGAAGACACAGCAATCAGGGAAACAGCAACAAAGATATTTAGATCCAAGAAGATACAAACATATTCACCCCCGGTTTGGAGGCTACCAGCAACCTCCCTTATCTGCTAAGTGTGAACTACCCATGAGCCATCTTAAAAACACCTTGTTACTAAGTACTTTTAATTTTGCTAGTTAAAAATCCATAAAGGGCTGTAAGAATTTATCATAAGAACGTCTGCATTGAGCCACCCAGCCAACTCAGTACTCCAACCTCCAACAGGTGCCAAGAGTGAATGTAAAGGAAAAAGAACTGAAAAATAACTTGGAATGACAACTCCAAAGTATAATCTCCCAACCACCACCAGTTTGAAACTTGGACTTCTTGACCCAGAGTTGATGAATTTCTGATTCCCCATCCTTCAAGAACTTTTCTTCCACAACTTTGCATAGCCACTTTTTGAATTTACATACAATCTCCAACACGATAGAAGGGTTCCACAGACTAATTGCATGGTGAGACCCACATACAGTTTTGCAGCCCTTCTGTGCCAAACACCTGAAGCTGACTGGCGTTCCCTTCCACAGTGCGTGCTATAATGGAACTATCACAGCATGTACTACACACAAGTTATCCATCGGGAATTTGGAGATGATCCCTGCAACAAAAACCTGTTGTACAGAATCTGCCAGGGTGCAGTTAGGTAAGTGATGGCCCAGCCAATCTGCACATTTAGCCAATAACTGGATTACTATCCTGGAGAGTCTGAAGTGAACAGCATCTGCACCTGCCAAAGCAGGGAATGCATATGCATTAACCACAGGCTGAAACACAGAGATGTGCAAGCTGCAAAGTCTTTCAGCAGAGAGACTGTTGAGAGTAGAATAATGTGAAAAATCATTTCAGTGAAGATAAGAAAGAGGATATTCAAGTTTGAAATGTATATCCAACATCTCTAAGTGCCTCACATTACATCTAAATGCTCTCATGAAAGAGCATCATTACAATGGGTCTGTTCAAATAACACAAAGGGCTGATGATTTGACCTTAGTGATCATTATGAAATTTTGCCATAATTGTCATTTTGCATTATAGGCCAGAAGTAGGAGGGTCTTTCATAGGTATCACCTTGAAGTTCAGTATTACTTACACAAATATATCCTTTGCCTTTTAGCAGTTGTTTTGGGGTTTGTTTGCTTGGGTCTTTCGACAGTTTTGATATCACTTCTGCCATTGAGTTTGCAAGGATGCAGTAAGAACACAAAACGAAATTTTGCTGCTCAGCAAAATTCTGAAGTACCAAGATGTGAACCAAAGTCCATTATCTGTAATGCTACCCCTCTGGAAACACATCCTAGACAAGCCAAGCCATGCCATGGGAGAAGTGTCCATTACTGCATGAAAAAATCTATTTCTTATTTGGAGAAGCTACAAATCATCCCAAGGTATACTTGATTTGTTTCATGATACCCCACTCTTGCCCATTTGCTGAAAACCTATTGCAGATTCTGCATTGGCTTTACTAGTTTTTATGACTAAAAACTCTCTGCCCTATAATGAATTTGCTTTGCAAAGTAGATTAACTTGCTGGAAAAGGTCAAATATGGATTGCCCACGGGGGCATGAAAAATCTTAATTTTTTAGAATTTTTTTTCCCTAAGATTTTTGCAGTAAGGAACAGCATGTGGAAAAGTGACCTGGAAAAGAACTTGTGGTTTTTATATGAGAATATTCAATAGCATTAAAAAGAGAGACAGAAAGGTAGTTATTTTCTGTTCCCATAATCACCATAATTTTGTTTTCATGATGACAGCTCATTGGTAATTATCTGTTAGCTATCTATACATAACACATTGATATTTATACTGGTCTTGCATGCCATTATTCAATGTAGGTTTTGCATGTCATGGTCACTAAACTCCAAATTGTCCAATATATTGTGTACCAAAGTAAAAATGCGGTTCAAAATAGCTGTGAACTAAGCAAATTCCCTAAGGAGAGATGGTCTTCATAATGAAGGGGAAGTGCACACAATTTTATATCTTTTATATCTCTTTCATTCACTTTAATTGTAGTTATTTTATTTTACTTATTGTTAATTTGAAACAGTGACCATATTATTCTGCTTGTAAACTACTTCACCTTAATTTAAATACAGGCACCAGGCAGAATTCCCTAGATTCTGTACTACAAATACTGAATGCAACATCATCTACTAAATATAATTTATGCATTTTTGGTATAATCATCTCATTACAATAATCTCTTTTAACCTTGAAATGCACTTTTTCTTTTTTCAGTTTGCACAATTTCCATCAAAAAGATTTGAAAAATTAATCCTGGGAATTATTTTTCACTATTCTGGGACCTAAAGTTTGTTATCCTCAGACAGCTCTGTGTTCTCTGAGGAACTAAAGAGCTCATCATAGATGGAAAAAACACATACACAGAATTTGGATGTTTTTTACATGGGCCTACATAAAATAACATCTAAAGGTCTTGCAGTCACTGTGTAAAGCTTCTTTCTTCCCTGATTCAGTTTAATATGCCACAAGTCCTTTGGAAAGTAATCAAAGCAGGCTGCTACCACTACCCTGGAGGGATACATTATAAAATGATTCCTCTCTTTTTATCCATGAACAAATCCCGTGGTATCTTCGCACACATCTTTCTTTCTTTTGACTCAGGTGAGGATTTCACAGGGCCACTCATTTAGACAAGTATCTTCTCACTTCCCACCTGCCCTCTACATTATTCATAACAGGCACGTGCCATAATAAAAGTTTCAAGTTCCAGTTAGCAGCCACAGAAAAAGCAAGTCTTCTGGGGCACTGTGAAGCATTTCTGACTCCTTTGAATTGATTGATGAATGGGAAAGTCTTTGTTTCCTTAAGAAATATCATATTGCATCAGAGTGATTAAAATCCTAATTGCCTGAATCTACCAGTTTGTTCCTGCCCTGAGTCAGCTTTAAAACACAAGGTGTGATTTTGGCACGATGTGGATTGCCCGACCTGTTACACAATGAACCTCACAGTGAAAGTGTGAGCAGGAGCAACAGACACCAATTTTCCACAGTAACTGGAAAAGGGAATCTCCAAAGAACATTTGCTATGTTTTATCATTTTAAACACAGAAAAATTGTCAGTATTTGAGAAAGATGCAAAGGATACAAGTACAGATACACCTTCTCTGCCTCAAAAATGTATTCTGTGTAGGATTTTGCAAAGAAAAGGTCATATTTTCTCACAAGGAAGTGAACTAGGTCACTAAAAGAAGATTTACTTAAGTATTATATATATTCCTAATTCCAATTTTGTAAAAGTTTGGAAATGTCCAACAATTAAGAAATTGTCCTGCCTCCCACCCTCCATCTGAAAACATAAAACACTAAGTAGAAGTACATGCCAACTGAATCAAACAACTAATGGATTACACAATTTAAAATCAATAACTAATTAAGTGAAGGCCATCACAAATCAAAAACTGAAGATAAAACATACATTAGAAACTAACTTGCCAAGACTATAAATCAGACTGTGCAATATGGAATCTGTGGAATCCATCTGGCTGGTGCTCAAGAAAAACTCCCTCTTCTTTGGTACTTCTCAAGTCAGATGATTCTACAGAACTGTGAAAATTCTCTCATTTTATTTCACAATACAGAGTATTGCATGCATATGCTTTCAAAGGCTGCCTAGACAAAACCTCAATAATTTTGGAACAGCGGGGCTACTGAGGTAATGCAATTTATGGTATGTACCAGGGCTGAAAGTGAAGTTAATTTTTATCCACAGTTACAACCATTTCTCCAGAATGTTTTTTAATAAATGATGCAGCTATGAAAGAAGGCAATTAACACAACATGTCCTATCTCCTATCTCTGAGCTGTGAATGTATTTTAATCTTCCTGCAAATGAGTTCACAGATTAATTTCCAGACTAATTCCTAACACACTTTCACATATCATAGTAGCTGTGAAGAACAGTAACAGACTGATGTGTATAATAACAAAAATCAGTGCATTCTTTTTTCTTTTCTTACAGTAAGATTCTAGCACACAGATACTCTTATATGTGATATTAAATCACTTCCTTGTTTCAAATATATGAAGGATATCCAATGAACACTAGAAGCCACCTGCACAACTTCTACCTAACAGTTTTTGTAGGTTCATGGCTGAGTGTCCGACTCCAGAACTTTTCCTCAAGCCTCTGTAGGATGAATTTGAGTTCATTCTGATCATTGGGACCCTTTGAAACATGAGTCAATTTTCCAAACCCAACCAATTTACATACAAGTTTTTGTCACTATTTAAGTTGTTTCTAAGAAAAACATTTCACTTGTGTCTAGACCCTACTACTCACTGCTGACTCACCCTCAGGCACCTTTCACAGGTGTTTCCAGCCAATCCCAATAGTTCCCACTAAAAAATCCAGCATGTCTTGATTTTGAATAAAAAGAATTGCTTGAGAATTACCTGATAATTCTTCTAAACTATGTTGCATTGTATCCTTTATAGGACCTAGGAACAGGTCTAGCTTTCCTTTATTCTAGGCAACCTTGAAGGTTTCCTAACAGAACATCCATCAAGATGAAAACCACACACACACAACTATTGGCCAAACACCAATAGATTTGCAGATTACAAGTACAAAGACAATTGCTATTATATCAGTGGGAGTCTCGAGTGACTAAGGGATATAGAGTTGAATTTTTCCCCCATTAGTCCAATATAACTCTTAAGACACAAACAGTTTGAGTGACATCTTGAGAACTACAGAAGCATTAATATATTTTTGATCCAAGTGAATGCTAAGCATTAGTATCTTTCTTAAATAAGGTAAATGCACCAGGGAGAACATGATGACAGTGTTAAAGTTAACGACCCAGAGCAACAGGATTTAAACAGATTTGGCACTTGCTTAATCACATTAATTGCTACATTGGACAAACTAGAGAACAATGAATACATTGTCCCTGAAAGTCCTGAAGCAGCATCCCGTCCATTATGTTAAGGATGCAGTGACATTCATGATCTCCAGGTAATGGAACTTTGAGTGTACTTTGTTTGTCCTGCTACATCAGCTAACTATGAATTATTAATCTAAGCAGTCCTCAAAGTATTTTTCCCTACTCTGTGAAGTACCTTTAACAAGGCAATCTGTCTCTTTACTTAATCACACCAATACTTGTCAAAGACTATTACTGATTTGGGGATAAAATGAGAAGAAGAGAAGGGAGAATGTCATCTGGTGCTACTGCCCTGAGGTGATTGGCACTCATCTCAAATATACATGCTCTTCCCTTTCTTAAAAAAAAATATAATCATGAAGGAACTAGATTTGTCAGAAAGCACTGTCAGCCATTCCCCCAAAAGTAACCACAGAAACCTCAGTTCTGGCAGGGTCAGGACAGTCTAGAAAGTGTACAGAGCCTTTTGTAATGGGAAGTTTCAAGATGACTAAGAGTCCTGGAGCAGTGCAAGTACCACTGCAGTCTCATCCTGCCCATAGTCATCTGAAAAGTCTGTGCTGCTTTTGGAGTGGGGTGGCCTCTTTTTTCCCCACAACAGTCTCAGGCTAAGTATACCAATAAATTCCTTGGTCCTCAAACATTTCTTCCCCACAACTGTCTTAGTAATGCATGTGATTTTTTCATAATTCCTCCAGAGGCCCAGAAACAAAGAAAGAGCAGACTAAGGGGGCGAGGGGGGGGAGGGGGAGAGGGAGATAAACGGCACTGTCTTGTTCACTTGAGCAATCAATGGAAAAGAAAAGCATGAACTAAGTCAAAGGGCTGCAAAACATATCATGGCTGATGCCACTTAGGTATGATTTAGTTAACAATAATAAAACAAAAATAGGTAAAACATGATGATGGTTACAAAACTCAGAATTCCTATAACCTGGCTGCTACCACAAATATCAGATATTTAAAATAAGATCATTGATGGAAGAAAAAGAAATAATTGGAATAGGATTTCCCATGATACAATTAACATGGTCAGATTAAAATGCTTATTTTCATTCAAGAGGGTCTAAGGACACATACTCAATAGTGAAATTAGATAATATAATTAATCAGATAACCTTGCAGAGTAAAGGCAATACTCTTACCCTTTTAGTTAGATAAAGCTCTGCTGGAGTAAAAAATAAACCCAAAACCCTGATTTTATTTTTTCATTAGTAGATTTGCTCCATTAGAAAAGCAAAAAAGTCTGCATTTTTCAGATCTCAGAGAGGGTAATTTTTAATAAAAATTTCTTAGAAAAAAATCAATACAATTACCTTTCATTTCAAGTTCCCAGACTTTAGCCCATTTTACCTCTTTCTTCATAAAATCAGTCAAATTTGTGTATTAGAATATCTACAATTTCTTGAGTAACAAAGATAAGAAGTCTTGTAATTACATCCAAGGTCATGGAACTGAAGTGGGAAACAAGACTTCCAGATTTTTTTTCTGCTTACACTATCATATTATGTTTTCTTTTTGCAAGCATTATCTCTAAAGCAAAAGAATCTGCTGTCAGCAACTGCAATAATTTCTGCTAAGTCATTCCACCACCTTGCAAAGACATTTGAAAGCATAAAAGTGATTTACAACAAGATTTTACAACAAAATGCTGCACTAGTTATATGAGAGATGAGTACAGTGTATCAATATGCAAAGAACAGGAAAACTCCTGTAGAAAATATTAGCAACAATCTATAGTTCTGCAGAGTCACAGCAGGCCTAAGACCTCAAAGAACCCGATGATTTCAAATAGCAATAAATTCTGATGACACAGTGATCCAGCTTCAAAGCTCTGTCAAAGCCCTGTGTGAGCCTATTCGAAGGATTGAGAATCAGAGAAATTACCTTCACATTACAGGTTGTGAAAACTGTGTCTGTGTAACATATGTAGCAACCTCTGGGGCCAAAGAGATACTTTTGCTTTGTAACAGGCAGTAGAAGCCGTAAGGGTTACAGAAACAAGTTCAGCAGAAGGTTCCAAGAGCCATTGACTCCATAGGGAGGGTCTACAGACTTCTGAAGATGACCTGAGTTTTTACACCAGGAAGGAGACATCAGTAGGTGCAGCACATACATAACCAACTACTCACACAGAAAACACTTTTCTCCCTTATTTCTGTATTTAGTTTCTAATTTGTAAACTTCATCTATTTTCTGCTTATCCCTAGTAATTTGTACCTACCAGTGGCTACACAGGTGTTGTAAAATAATGAAGAAATTAACTGCTGAGGTGAGGATCAGTGCACAATTTTCAGGGGACCTATTACAACAGATCACATATTGCAAGGGAGAGCTACACTTCACAGGCAGGGGATGGAAATTTCAGGAAGGCCAGCAAGAGGGAAGAGGAAAACAGCAACCAAACTTACAGAAAGACATAAGGAAAAGCATTTTACATTGATGTACAAAGATTATTATAGATCCCTACGATATCATTAATACTACTTCTCTAGGACAAAAATCACACTAAAGAATTAAAGTTCTTTTGTTCTGACAGTTAATATCTTCGGAGCAGTTTTGTTTCAGTGTACCAGCTGCATAGAGGGAAAGTTTATGTGATGGAATGGAGATGCTGCAATCCCTGTTCTGTCCCTTTTAATTCTGGCTTTTCAAATGACATGAGGAACCCAGGTGGAAAGAATCGCTCTGCATGTCTGGCCATGTGGCAGAAAGGAAAGTGTAATTGATTGTTCTTATTAAGGAAACTGGTTTAGCCAGAAGTATTAAGTTTATTCAGTTTCACGCTTAAAATGAAATATGCAATGTAGTTAAATATTCCATCTTTATTTTATATATAGCTTGAGCTGCCTTATAGTTATTTTGATGAGAGCAATAATGAAAATTGCAATGTAAACCTAATTAGGAAGTTAATGGAAAAGGAGGAAAGAATGCTGTGATCAAAACTCATCTTTAAATGCTGATAATCCATACATTGTCACTATCAGTAAAAATGTCAAGAATTGCCTCAAGACCATGAAAAAGAAAGAATGGCTAGAAAAAGACTGAGGTATTAAAACAATAAGAGAGTCAAATAATGGTTTTGGAGACTGAAAGGAACAAGCTGTCTTCCAGTTTTTCTTTTATATAAGTCTAATAATAAATAACTCTGCTGTGCTAATCACTTTGCAGAAAGATTAATTTCTGGGTACCCAAATACTTGATAGATTCCCACACTAGACATGTTATCACTGTAGCATCTGTAAACAGACCAGAAACTGCTGAAGTGAAGGTTCAATAAAGATACAGAACTATACAAGCAATTTACCCACTGGGAGAGACACACAGATTCTTATTGTTAGTAAGAAAACATTAAGAGGAGATCACTATATTTGTGTTCCCAAACACATGTTTTTCAGTATTATATCAGGAATCTAGTAATTTTTATATAAATTAGGTAACTTACTGTCCAATTATGGAATTTCCATGAAATTTGTATAAAGTACTATTAAATTCTTATTTAAAAAAATATTAGTGTATTCAGGTGTCATCTGAAAAACAGCTTTAGAAAATAAGCCTTGATGCTGTCAAGCAATGAAACAGCTGAAATGCTCAAGGCAACATTATTACTTTTCTGTGCCCGGAAAGCCTCTAACCTAAAGTAACAGAAGGAACTTTAAGAAGCTATTAGTGAAGTTTCTGTCTCTTCAGAACAGCTGTAATTGACAAAAGAAAGCAACCTGACAAAATACAGCTCACTGGTTCCAGAGCTGAGATTCTGCCTCTCAGCATTAAACAAGAAGACTCTGATGGGACCAGTCACATTGCAGCAGAAAAGCAAGTGATAGCCAAAACTACTCTCTACTGATTTTTTTTTAATTTGCTCTCAGAACCATGTTTTAAACAGCTTCAAGAGAACAATCTGTAAACAAGCACTTTTAAAGTCTATTAACCTAATAAACTGTTGTAATCTACTGTGAGTTCAAATCTTTCAAAGTTTTCTTCAGACCATTTTAATTGTCATTTCTCTGATTAGGACTACAGTGATTCTTCTCCCTGGCTAAGAGCCTAGCAGAAAATCTTGTAACATAAAGTATTATGTTACAGGGCGAAAGTATAACCCCAGAAGAAAAAATAATCCTTATCCTTTCTCTCTCCTTAATGACTTAAAATTATGAAAGGTTTAAAGGATGTAGAAAGGGTCTTCAAATAAGAAAATACAGAACTTCATCACCAAGTGTCTCCTGCGTACCTTGCTGCCACACATCTGGAGATTTTCTGCTCAATGAACAAATGCAGTTGCCTCAAGCCTGGCATCCTTGTCCTTGTTCTCTGGCAGCCATATGACCAGTCAAATCCCTCATTACATGTCAGGGAATGCGTGTGGTGTTCTGGGTCAGCACTAAAGCCCAGCCTGAAGGGTTGTGGTGCACGTGGGGAACGTTCAGAAGCGCCTCCTCCATGAGCCACACCCATCTAAAGGATTAGATAACCAAGATAATTTAGAAAGCTTTGAAAGATAATGCAGCCCTGTTGCTTTGGCAGCATTTAACTTTGATTGATGTATATGCTTAACAAGGAAGTCCGCCACCTGCCTGTCAAAATCCTGGCATTTTCCTGCTCGTGCCTGACTTCGCTCTCACAATTAACTGATGCTCGCCGGTTTCTCAGCAAGACACGTCACCCAGCGGGACAGCGCAGCACTGGGTTATCTTGCCTTAGAAACGAGTTAGACAAACACTGCTGGGACAGCACGTGGAAAAGTCTGTTAATGATGATAACCATGAAACTGTAACAAACAGAATGAGAGAAGCAAACATTCCAGAAGCCTAATGACTGTTTCTACTATCCATAAGAAAGGTTACAGATTTACAGCAGTAAGGTAAGCAGCAGGCAGCGAGGATAACTGAAAAGTCTCTGAATGGAGTTCCAGGCATTAAATGCTTTGCTCTAGTTCTTTCCAGCACCTGCTGTCAAATACTTCAAAGAAAAATATGAGAGATAAACATGGCAACAAGCTTCTTAGTCAAATCTTTCAGCTTCATTCCTAATGCTTGGAGATTCAGACATGGTTGCGTATATTCTTGACTGTTTTTAAGCATGAATTAAAACACTTCTCTTAGTCAAAAGCATCCAATTCCTTTTAATTGTCATAGATTTGTTTTGTCCTAGGGCAACAAGACTGAAGGAATCCAATGCCTAAGGTAAACATGCCTCTTTAAACTCACCTCTACATCTTCTAAAAATAAATTTAATTTTGAAAGTAGCCTAGAATGTAAGAATCCTACTATGAAATCATAAAATCTAAAATGCTTGATTCCAAAGCCTTTTTCAAGAAAAACAGTCTTACAATGCATGTTTTGGTGGGTTTATTATTTGAGGAACAATCTCCTTCTGCATTGGCCTGCTTTCCTGTCAAGACAACATAAAGGGCTTCTTAATACTTGTTATCACCCACTAACTTTCACTGTCATGAAATGTTGTTATTACAAAGGAAAACAAAAAATTTTCCACTGCTTAATCCATTTACATTTCTATAAGTTTCAACTGTCTTATTATTTATTTTTTCAGATACTTAGGTATTACTACATATCTATTACTACAGCTTTTTATGCTTCAATCTGCTTCTAAAAGAAATCAAGTTTTACAACTATTCTCAGTCTGCTATAATGTCTTTTTTATGATGCAGTAATTAGAACTCAACATAGTACTTTATGGAAGAACTTCACAAGAAATAGCAACTCTGTTAACCTTTAACTCTTACTCACCTCTGCTCAGTTCTTGTGCTCACGACACTCACCTTCAGAAGCACAACCAGCTCTGCTCCTCAGAGCACTCACCCTTCAGAAGAGCAGCCCAGCTGGTTTGTATTTCTGCTGCTGACTCTCAAAATGCCTCTTCTACTGGTTTTCATTCAGCACAGGTGCAGGGGCGCAGCCTCCGTTGTCCTCTGAACTTCCCAGCACAGGCTGAAAGCAAAGGTGGGGTCACTGAAACACCCCAGGGAGCAACAGCTGGAGACACCCACCCTGCCCTTTGGGAAAGGGCAGCTCCTTGGAGTGGGATGCCAAGACCATGGCACTGCCAGGAACACATTTCCATCACAGCTTATGCCCAGCCCTGCTCTCCCAGCTCCACCATAAACTGTAACTGCAAGTGGATAACTCTGTTCCCATTCCTCTTCTCTATTCAATTCCTGGCCAAGAAATAATCAGGTTAATAATGCAACTATACCTCTAATTTTTTAACTACACATTTTCATGTCTAAAATTACATATGGAAAATAAATAATGTATACCTAAGTGCATTAAAACGTGTTAAAAATACTAACATTTTCATATATCATTATATACAATAGTTGGTTATTCTGGCCCTGTTAAGTACCTGGACTTGTTTTCTTGGGAAAATAAATGGTTAGGAATACACATACACCAGGTACTCTCAATTTCAAAAGTATATTTCTTATGTTTCATTTACCAAAATTACATTGAATTGAGAAAGTTTGCATTGTAATTATAAACTCTTAGGGCACTAAGACATTATTTATCATTACTTTGTTATTAAATAAACCAAGACTATCTCACATTTTATTTTATTAAAAAAACAAAACAAAACAACCAACCAACCCAAGCACCTGAAGAATTCACTAACCATCTTCTTTGTACTTTGGGTTTGGGTTTTTTGCAAAAAATACATTGTTCTTTTCTGCATGATTAATATTTACCCTCTGAAAGAGAATACATTTTAAAAGAGAATTAATTGTTCAAACTCTTATTACATTAATTCATGCAGGACAACATTAACTGCATACAGAGCTTGAGGTCAGGTAGAATAATTACCTCATCACATTCAGGTTTGCTATTATGTTTCTGTCTAAAGTCCAGTGAAAAGTTTGGACTGTGATGTTTGGGTTTTTAGTAACAAGAGTCAGTTTGTGTTTTCAATACATAACAAAATTCCCAATACCTCCTTTACCTCTATTTAATGCCATCACTTTCCCATTTCTATCCTCCCTTAAATTTGATGTTCTGTCTCAATACCTCCTGAAAAGAAAATAAAGTATATTCATAAAAATAATTTTAAAACATCATCTCATAATTTCCAAGTTAGGATATTAATAAAGATATAAATTTGTCACATCCTTTCCTTAAATAGTTATTTTTCTATTATTTGAAAAAATCATCATAAACAGGGCTAAGAAGACAAATACATGTTGCCCCTGAATAATTTTGATATACTGTCTGTATTTATGCCCATTATGCACTATTTTCTAAACACTTTTGTATTGTGCCATTTATTGAGTTTCTTTCACAATTGCTTTCAGTTGTTTGCAAGTGTTTATTTCTGAACATCAAATATTTGTAAGCACCTGTCAGTTGCAAACAATTTTGTTACTGGGGGGACAACTACACTGTCAGAGGCACTATATTCCAATTTCAACTTCAGAAAACACTCCTCTATTATGTCCCTCTTAGTAAAGGACTTTACCTCATCATTATTATGGAAATACAGCTTTTGCAAAGGAAATACAGCTGTTGCAAATGAAGTATTAAAGTGCTTTTACTTTTTTTTTTTTTTTAAGTGGTGTTTCCTACCAGAAATAGATAACCTTTCTCTACAGGTTTAGGTTAAAAAAAAAAAAAAAAAAAAAAAAAAAAAAAAAAAAAAAAACAACCACCCAAAAAAACCAAACACCATCACACCAAAAAAAAATTTAAAAAGAGAGAGAAGGTAATATATTAAATTTGCCTATATAGCTGTTAGTTACCTCCAATTTTACATGCATGGATTCTCCCTGAGAAGAAACACTAGCCACTATTTGCTGGGCAAAGCTTTTATAAAAATAAAACACATGAAAACAAATGCTCGATTTCAGACTGGACATTCCCACGAACACAGGGGGAATATATAGAGCCACATCCCTCTTCCAAATACAAGGAACAAGAGCTCCCTTTGGAGAAAAGTGTCAGCTCATTCCTGCACTTGGTCACATTTCTACCATTACTGCAGAAGGCGGCAAAGAACACTGTTTTATGAACCGCTGACAGACTACCAGCTCCTGTTACTGTTGCTAAAACTCCATCAGACACGGCAGAGAAGCTCCGAGGCAGAGCTGAAACTACTGAAATAAAGATATTCTGGGGTGAAGTAGAACTGCCCGCTCTGAGAGAGAGACTTCCCCACACGAGCAGCGCAAGGAGAGGGAATGAGAGGGACCCTCGGGAACAGGATGCTGAGGACGACCTCGTTATCAGGGGGTGCCGAGAGGGACCCTTCGATAATACGGGCTGCTGAGAGTTATCCCTCATTAGCCAGGGCTGCCAAAGGGCGCTCCCCCTTCCCAGGAGCTCCGGGGCGCTCCGCTCCGCCCAGCACCCCCCCAGACCCGGCAGGCCCCGCCCCGGCCCCGGCAGGCGCCGCCCCAGCCACGGCAGGCCCCGCCCCAGCCCCGGCAGGCCCCGCCCCAGCCCCGGCAGGCCCCGCCCCAGCCGGACCGCCGTGGATGCGCCCCCGGGCCGCGCAGGCGCCGCGGCCGGGCAGGCCGGGAGGAGCCGCCATGGTTTACATCTCCAACGGTGAGGGCCGCGGTACCGGGCGGGGCTCTCTGGGGGCTGTCCGGGCACTGACCGCGGGCACCGGGTCCCCGCCGGGCTGAGCGCGGCTCCCGCTGCCGGGGGAGCGCGGCAGGGCCCGCTCGCTGCCCGTGTCGCGTCACCCGCGGCCTGCGCTGAGCCGCTTCCGGATCGCAGCGGGGGGACTTTGGAGAGTCCGAGCGCGTAACAGAACAGCACTTTAACCACATACGGGGAGACAGACACTGCAGTGGGACTCTTTGTAGGTTTCCTGGACACAGAGTCCCCCTTGGCGATAGCGACCCCATTAGTTGGAGTGTTTGGGCAGTAAATATCCTGTAGGGAATGAAACTCCCCGCCGTTGCCCATGAAGTGACGTTTCTCCCTCGTTTCTCCCTCCCACTTGCACATTGCGGACTCAGCAGATACGTGTTTGTGTATTGTACTGTACAGTGTCACACACTGAACATCACCGGATGTTTGTGTTTGGATATGTTACAGGACAAGTTCTGGATAACCAGAGTCGGGCTCCTTGGAGTTTGTCATCTATAACAGATTTCTTCTGGTCCATAGCAGATTTTGTGGTTTTGTTGTAAGTAGAAGTTAATTCTTTTGCTGAGCTTTGTTTTAGATTTGCCATAGGTAGAAGCTACTCAGTGCTATCAGTAACACAACAATAAAAATGTTGTGTTTACTCTTCAGCATTCCATATCTGTAAATGTTTTACTATGACTACGTGGCTTTGTTTATTAAGTGCTACAGTATTCTTAATAAAAAGTGTATGAAAAGTGATACCAACTTCTTGGCAGTTCAAATGAGTTTTCTTATATTTCATCTATTTTGATACTGCAGAAAAGAAAAGGCTTGCACTTTTGTTAAGCAGTGTCTAATAGCTGGTCAAATAGTTAAGCTATTATTTGAAGAATTTCTACTGGTGACAATAGATCATGGCTATGTAAAAATAATCCCACAGCAGTAATAACAAATTTATGGCCCCAGATGAAAGCCAGTTCAGAAACACAAAGTTCTTGTGGTGTATTCAACAGTTCTTGATTATTTCAGTTACAGGTTTATAGTTTATGCATTTCTTGCATATTTACCCAAAAACTAGATTTTATAGTTTGAGTCTCACTGTAATTTGGAATTACTTCTTGTTTTACTTTGATGTGTAAAAGAATTGCCAAAATTTAAACATTGGTCTTGGCAAGATACATTGTTCATTCCTGAACACAACTTACTGTTTTTCAGGCCATTTCTTACCTTACAATCCAAAAAACTGATAAACTCTATCTAGCAACCAATTCATCTAACTCTTGGTTTATCTTTCAGTTTCCAGAGCATTATTCAACCAGATTTGAGAAGAAGAGGCTACACATCCTCCTATTCCGGATACAATGACGGAAGAGGGTATTTTTTTCCATACTCGTACCAGTTCTGATTTTTTTTCCTATTTTATGCATCTGTGTAGATTAACTGGGTTGTGTAGGAAGACTAAAATGTTCATCTGCAGTATTGTTGATAACAATACAGAGCTTTGGACAGCTGCAAAAACATTGTATCCTAATGCTCTCTGAAACTATTTTTCAAGCCTGACTTATTAGAAAAGATGCATCTTTTTGAAATTCATCTTTTTATTAGACTTGCTTATACTCAGCACTTGATTTACATTACCTCAGTCATTTCATGTGTTATATTACCTAAACATAAAACACTTCTTTGTAGGGGTCTGTGTAAAAGCATCAGTTAACTGTAGCCTTCTGTGAGACAGGAATAATGAGAACAGTGCATAAATGAACTTTTGTGAAAGTGGGGTTGGGGCTTTTTTATAGCTTTTTACATGAAACTCAGCTTTTTCAGATTTTCTGTCTTTGTAGTGACTGTCATTTAGAGACAGTGTTACAGTTTAGAAGTTTAATGATAGAATTTCTTTTCAGGCCTCCAGCACATCCTCGCCGTAGGATGGGTCGAATAAATCACTGGGGTGGAGGCCCCAGTCCACCCCCAATGGCTGGAGGTGGATGAGGAAGGTAATTCCAAATCTGCTGAGTCCTGCTTTGAACACTGAGGGGGGCGGGTGCAGTTAATAACAATAATCCAAGGTTGCAATACCAAAACAGGCAGATAATCAAAATGGTTAGATACTTATAGTAAAGTGGAGGAGAAGAGGGAGGGAATGGTAAAAGATTTTGGCTCAGAATTGGTGTCTTTCAATTGCACAGAAGTGGATATACAAAGTGTTAGCAAAGGTTTTTGAACATAGATGATAAAAAAATTAGTTACAGCTTTTCGTGTTCTTTGGCTGTGTATTTAAAGTCTTCAGAAGCAACTGAAAATTTGTTTACATTTCTAATAGCAAGGGTTTTTTTATTATTTTAAATAGATACTTAGAAAAGAAGGAAAATAATAAACTTGTTAAAAAGACTTAGTAAAAGTCTTTTTTTTTCCTATTGCAATAATACAGCCATGTAAATCTTGAATTCCAGTGAAGAATCAAAATCAAAACTGCTTAGAAATGAAGGCAAAAGCCCACAGCTTGAACTTTAATTCTGTTTTATTAGTTATTTTGGCTGGTGGAGTTACATCTATACACAGTATGGTTTAATTTACTTTAAGACCTAAGTAAACAATCCTTCTTTGTCTTTAGTCACTCCCTGTTGTTACCATAGCAAAAAATAAAACGAAATAAACCACAGGCAGGTGGTTAATACATGCAAGTCTAATAGAGAAAAGTTTATAGTCCAAACCACACATACACCAGCATTTCAGTTCCCTAGAAAAAGCATAAGCTTCTTCTAGAAGGGATCTTGTAGGTTTTGGTTTTTTCTTTTTGACTAGACATGAGGGCAGCAAAGACTCTGGGGATGGCTTTTGGCTAATCACAGCAATGTGTAACCTGCTCAGGAATAAAGTCTGAAAGTTCTTAGCATGTCTCTTTTAATTAAATTTAAAACAACTTTATTTTAAAATTATTACCTACTTAATTTTATCTCACAAAGAAAGGCCTTGTCTTTTAAATGTGCTGTAATTGCTTTATCTTTCAGGTAAACGCCTGCTGAGGAGGCAGGCACAAGTGTACACATTTACAAGATGTAAGAAGAGTTCAGTGGTGGACCAAATGAGTGTGAACATTGTGAATGTGTACATCTGACTGGAAACTGTTCTGTGATACAAGCAGATTAATGAAGTTGTACTGGGAACTCCTTCTTCAAGGATCCGGTGTAACTGAACCACAGTTTTATTAAATATGTGTTTACTGTCTAAAGTCTTTGTATAGTTTCTGAATATTTTACTGTAGCTGCAAAGTAATAAGTAAATGATATTTGGCTTGTCACAAGGCTCACTTTCTCATCATTTTTAGAAACTGAAAAAATCTGAAGCACAGTAAGTCCCTTTGCTATTCAAATGAGGAATAATACATATTTATAGTTGATACAGCTGGTCTCTCAAGAACAGTGCTGTCTAAGGTTTTGTATTTATTTTTGTCAGGGCAAACATTCTGTACTTTGCTGTATTTTTGTGGTATTAATGATACTCTAAAAGCACTTTAAAAATGCAATTTACAAATTACTTTGTTTTGCAATCCTTGCCTTTTACAAACTTGCTTCCTTAAGACCCATAATGGGTTTTATACCATAAACACCTCTTGAAACAGACTTATAACTCCATTATAAACTTACAAAAATGTATAAGCATATTTACTGTACAAATTTGGATAAAACTTTGAGGTTTTTTTCAATAAAATTAGGTCTTGTTTTTAGTACATGAAGAAAAAGGTAGTGAACTGAAATACTGCATGCTAATGCAGAAGAGTTATTTTCTTTCAAACAGTAACTACCTTTTATCTACTTTACCCCATTTCAGGATGAGAGTTTCTTAACTGTTCTTGGAGTTCATTTGGGATTTGGTTTGTTGGGGGGTTTTTTGTTGTTTGGTTTTTGGCTTTGTTTGTTCAGAGGACTGCGTCTATTTGAGAAAACATTACCTGACAAGAATTCAGATTAAATTATTTTCTACAAGATGCCACTGCAAAAATTTTCTTTAAGCCTCCCTACTAATCTCTTGTTAAAGGAAACTTTCGTGTCCAGCCATCCAGGAGCCCCTGTGGTGGTCACACCCACACCACCTGCACTGGGACTGAGGCCCCTCCAGTGAGCCCACAGGGGCCCTGCTTGACTCCCCACACCCCCCACTCAACACACAGTCACACAGGTTTCCTTACGAGCTCAACCCTGTAGCAGCTTTCCCGTAGCAGAGTCTCAGAGGTCTGCATCCTTAAAATAATATTGGTGTAATAAGTAAGTAACAACAGCTCGAGTTGGTCTCTCTTAGGAGAAACCCCGAACAAGGGAACCCCTGGGCTTTTATCCCTTCACAGTCCAAGCACTGGAATATCTGGAGGTCGCCGGCTCCTGCCGTGTGTCTCGGTGTCCAGTGGGCCGGGCTCCAGGTCCCTGTGCCCTTTGGTGCGCAGTTCACGATCTCTCGCCCCAAAGCGCTCACCCAGCAGCTCGCACTGCACCTGCGCTGAATGTATTCAATTCCAGCTCTTCAGCAGGAAATTAGCATATCCAACAATGCCCCTCGATTAGCAAGCCACTTCAGCGGCTCCCACTGCTGCTACACTACCTAAGGAAAAGTTACCACCTTCAGACTTACTGTGTAACAGCAACATTCAGCCTTAGAGACCAGACCCCTCAGCTGCACGTCCCACCTGCACAGCGCATGGAGGAACTTGCTGCCCACACCAGGTGTGTCCAGGCAGACTGGCCATCGCTGGCTCTTCACGGGTGCACCACGTACCTCAGCCGTGCGGGGTATTTCAAGCTGTTGATGGGCTGCACTACCCCTCCGGCAACCCCACCAGCAGTAACAGTCCAGCTCAGCACTTTGCTGCAGATCCACCGGGGCCGCCCCCCAGGCTCGGTCATTCCGCTGTTCAGCCCCGCAAGGCGCCGGGGCCGGGACAGGCGCTGCCCCCCGGGCCCCGCTGCGAGCCGAGCCGGCCCGGGCCAGGCCGAGGGGCCGCTGAGCCCTCCCAAGCCGAGCCCCCGCGGTACCTGCTCGAGGGGCCGCCGAGCACTACCAAGCCGAGCCCCCGAGGTACCTCCTCGACGGACCGCACAGCCCCCTCCGTGCCCGCCCGGGGCGCTGCCGCGCTCATTCCCGCCCCGCCCCGGCCCCGGCCCCGGCCCCGCCCCGGCAGACGCGGCTTCCGCGCGGCCGGAGCATGACCCAGGCGGAGAAGGGCGAGGCGGAGAATGGGAAGGACAAGGAGCGAGACCGGGAACGGGAGCGAGAGCAGCGTGGCGTTAAGCGGCCCATCGTGCCCGCCGCAGTGCCCGAGTCCCTGCAGGAGGTGAGGCCCGGCCGCGGCCGCTCGGGCCGGCGCTCCCTCCTCCCCGCCGGGGCGGGCCCGGCCCAGGCTCGGCCTTTTAAAGGCCTGGGGAGGGGTGTGGAAGCGCCGCGCGTCTCCAGGTGGGCATGGGAGGGCTCCAGGTGGGCGTGGGGCCTCCTGTCTCACGCCGTGCGCTCTGTGCCGCTTTCAGCAAATACAGAGCAACTTCATCGTGGTGATCCACCCCGGCTCGACCACCCTGCGGCTCGGGAGGGCCACGGACACGCTGCCCGCGGGCATCCCGCACGTCATCGCCCGGCGGCACAAGCAGCAGGGACAGGCGGCCTACAGGGACAGCTGGCTCCTCAGGGACGGCCTCAATGTAAGCCGCGAACACCGCGCGGCCTCCCGGCTCGCTGACTCCGTGTGCTCATTGCCCATCGCTCTTGCATCTTGGTCTGTTGTACAATGCATATCGGCCCCTCACACTTCATGTTTTTGCAGAGGACAGTACATCTCAAGTCAAACTTTCTGTCACACTTAACACACTGTAGTTGCCGTGTAAAGTCAGTTGGCACCAGGCTATGTTTGGGTTTTATTTGATAGATTGAGGGTTTACATATTGATTTCCCTGTGCTGTGGTCTGGTACCATACTTGGTATTTCTCTTGATAAAGTGCCATCTGCAGGATTAGAATTGGACTTCTCCATTTGTAAATGCATTGGTTGCAAGCTGGTTTTGACTTTGATAACACAGCAAGTAATTTTAGTCCAGCCTGCTCAAAAGTATATATAGTGGTCTTATTCATTATCTGAATCTGTAAAAAAAATTAAATTAATGTCTCTAATATTAAACCTCACATTAAAATAACTGAGATCTATTTAAGCATTTTTGCTCATACTTAATATTTCTGTAGTTAAATGATGGCCTGTGTGCATCACTCTGGAGTCCAGCAGCCACTCCACTCAGTTAAAAGATTAAAGTTGACTTCAATAAATAGGTGTTGGGAACTCTAATACAAAAAATAATTTCTTTAAAAATAAGCATAAGTTTATCTTGCATTGCACAACCTCTATCCTTTCCACAGTCCATCAGCCACAGTAATGATTTCATTGTTTAGCCATGGCTTCAGTATTATGAGTATACAGACATGTCATTGGAAAGCAACTATTTACCCTGTATATTTGGGGTTTTCCTTAGAAACCTGAAAGCACTGAGCAGAGACAAAATGGCCTTAAAATGGTGGACCAGGCAATATGGTCCAAAAAGATGTCGAATGGAGCGAGGCGTATACCAGTGTCACCTGATCAGGTAAATCATTCTCAAGATTTTATTAAATTCTTCATTCACATGGGCCTTTGGTGCGTGTGCATTGCTGTGTTTTAGTCAAGTGTAGATATCCTTTATACATCAAATGTGGGTAGTGCTATTGTGTGACCTATCTCTGAAGATCTAAGAAAACTGAGGTGTAAATGTTTCCTCAGGGGGTGGTGTCAAAGCAGTGTTTAGTTTTATTTCCATGCACAAAAAGTGACTGGTGAAATATTTATCAATGAGATTTGTTTTGATTACATTTCAGGCCAGGTCATACAACAGACAGATGCGACCAGCTATTTTGGACCACAGCTCTGGGGCCAAGTGGACAAACACATCAAATCATCCTGAATTTTTGGTAGGAGAAGAGGTAAGATTCCTTTTCCTGCTGAATGAGGCTTCATATGTTTTAATGCAGCCACATCCTCAGTAGCAGTCCGCTATAAGGTAGTATTTACTCAAGAGATGTAAAGTTAGCCAAGCGATACCTGAGAAACTTTACTATGGAGGAATTGAATATTTATTGTCATTCAGCAAGACCAGAGGGTTTCCCCCACTTGCCTAACAAGTGTCTTGGATCCTTTGCAGCTATCAGTCATTGTTTCTGCAGGGACTAGGCTAGATCTTTGTCCATATAGCTTAAATCAGAGAAAAGGCAAGAAACAGATAAAAAGATTGGTACATGGAATTGCTGCTGAGTAACTAGATATTGATGAGCTTCAAAGAGTTTAAATTATTTTAGTTTCTCATTTGAGATAGTGGAAAAACACCATTACATTCAGTAGATGTCTGTGGTAAGAGCATTGAATCAATTTAAACAGTGTATTTGCTGTCTTTATTTTAATGGTTTACAATCAAGCCCTGTTAGAAAGAAACCCACTGTACTGCTGTCATATCGGTCTGAGTGCTGCTGTGTGTCATTATATCTGCCTCTGAAATATTTTTCTTTCTAATATTTGTTACTAATTTTTTTGAAAAGCAACACATAGAACATCATGTCTTATCTTCAGGCACTGTATGTTAATCCATTGGATTCTTATAATATACATTGGCCTATCAGAAGAGGGCAGTTGAATCTCCATGCAGGACCTGGTGGCTCCCTCACTGCTGTGTTAGCAGACCTTGAAGTTATATGGTCACATGCAATACAAAAATATCTGGAAATACCACTGAAAGACCTAAAGGTGAGCTGTGAGCAACACATTTATGTGGGCTGTATGCACTTCTATAAGTGTTACTGTAAAAGAGAAGGCACTTGCTGTTACTGGGAGCCTCTTATTGGTGCTTTTCTTAACAAATATGTTCTGTGAGTATGGTTTCTAAGACTTCATTTGGAATTTTGTTTGTGTCTTTAAGACAAAAATTGTTGATAGAACTTCTAATGAGGAGGTACAGAAATCCCATTATAGACATTTCACAGTTGGGGTGGTTTTTGTTGGGCTGTTTTGTAAAGGAGGCACCTGAGGAAGAATGGCCTAACACATAATTCCTTGTCCTTGCTAAGTAGGTGTTTTTCTCATATTTGATGTACTTTTAAACATTTTAGTGACCTACAAACTCTTAACTTGGCATGCACTTTGAACTCATTTTTTTAAGTATTAAAAACCTTCCTCTTTCCTGTAATTTTTTTAATAACTTGTATATCCTGCTTTCTTCCTCAGCATCAGGTGTTCAAGAATGTAAAGAGAAACTTATTTTGAGAGCTGGCTTTAATTTACTGTTCTTGTCTTCAGTACTACAGATGCATTTTACTAATTCCAGACATTTATAATAAACAACATGTGAAAGAACTGGTAAATATGATCCTAATGAAGATGGGCTTCTCAGGTAAAACCATACTCAAGCAAGTATTTAATGAATATTTGCATAAATAGGGTTTTTTTCCTTTAAGGCACAGTTTTGCACATCCATTCCACTTTGGCTGGGACTAGCACCTTCATCTTTTGCTATTCACATAACTGTTGTCTCTTTTAAAGGGGCTGAATGGTTGGCTGGTATTGAAACAAGTTTTTCGGTTTGCTGTTACAAATTCCAGCTGTGGGTTTCTCATTCAGCTGAGGCAAAAGTAGCAACAGTGATTTCTCAAGTATTTCTAAAATGCACAGTGTTAACTCCACAGAGTATTAAGATTCTTAGACTTCAAAACAGAAGTGTATGGTGGAAGATGCTGCTGCTGTCCACTCTATAGGATGATGTAATAGGAAGTTTCCGAGTTGGTTTAAGTGTGTACAGTAAATACAGCAGAACAATAAAATAAAAAATAAAAGCAAAGCCAATCTGCAAAGCCATTTATTTTTATTAGATAGATATGCAAGGAATGAACAGGAAAAAGGCTTTAAAAGTGGACAAGAATAATAACTTACTGTTTTGCCTAGTCTCTATCTTAATTGTAGGGTGTTGGAGATTAAAATTGCTGTTGTTTAATCATTGATCAGTGCAAAATACAAGCAGTTTTCAAATATTACTCTCAGCAGAATATATACTTAGATATTGTTTCTTAAACAGTGAAGCAATTTAGCCTCTTCTAATCAAAGACATTCGGTTTACAAAAATAGACTTTCCATCTGAAGGAATTAAGTAGGTGGTAAATAAACACTGCATAAAGAAAGAATGATCTCATGAGATTTAAATTTTGTTCCCATGTATATATTGACTGAATTTGTTTCATCACATTGAAATGAACAAGCCATATTGGCTATTTTAGTTTTTGAGAGAAGGGTTCTAGATGGTGCTTTGTTTGAATCCTCCTGAGTTTCTGAATAGCAGTAATGTGAACACTGCTAGCTAATAGTAATCTGTAAAAATGTGCTGGCACTGGGATAGTCCGTTAAATGTCAGAAACACGACTCTGGAGTTTGGCATAAATTTAATATAATTTTCTCTCCTATTGCTAGGAATTATTGTACACCAGGAGTCAGTCTGTGCTACCTTTGGAAGTGGTTTAAGCAGTGCATGTATTGTGGATGTGGGTGATCAGAAGACAAGTGTCTGCTGTGTAGAAGACGGTGTTTCCCATCGCAACACCAGGTATCTTCCAATATGCAGGGTTACTACAAGCATGTTCTTAGTTGCTCACCAAAGACCTGACTTTGAAAAGGAAACATTTTCTATAAATACCATTTTGTTTTCTCCTGTGAGCCATATAACAGGGTCAACTCTTAAAATATGAACTTTAGAGAATTCTAATGTCTTTAAAAGAAGAAAGTAGGCAGAACTGATGAGAACTCATACTGTGCTCTGCAAAGTATGAGAAGGTCATGATCCCAGCATGTCTAAAGTCTTCCAAGTATTCGTATGCATGCTGCTGCAGGCAGCCAGTATTTCAGCAAATAAGTAGAAAAATCTTTTTCTTCTCTGTGCTTTAGGCTGTGCCTTGCATATGGAGGATCTGATGTGTCAAGGTGCTTTTACTGGCTTATGCAACGAGCAGGATTCCCATATAGAGACTGTCAGTTAACTAATAAGTTGGATTGCCTGCTGCTGCAGCACCTAAAGGAGACATTTTGTCATCTAGACCAGGTGAGAGGGGGAAAATAGTGTGTTCTCCGAGACTTAAATAATTGAAGAGTAGGTAAATGAAATCCATGGTTTGAAGATTTTTATTACTTCTTGTTGTTTCCTAGAGTTTAAATATATTTTGTCACTTGATAAATATAAAATATACAAATTTTTGTTTACATTGTTTTTGACCTTAGGATATTTCTGGATTGCAAGATCATGAGTTCCAAATTCGGCATCCAGATTCTCCAGCTTTGTTGTACCAGTTCCGATTAGGGGATGAAAAATTACAGGTGATTTTTTAAAATTAAATTACAGGAATTATATTAAGCATTAAGACTGAACCTCATTTCACATTGGCCCAATGCTATTAAACCCATGTCATTTATGGATTGTTCTTAAACTAATCTTGTTGATAGTTCTAAAATTAATAACTAAAGGTATGAATGGGCCTAATGGGCCTTTACAGTAAATGCCACAAAAAGAAAATCTACATAGTAATCTAATGCCAAATCTCTCATTCTTCAGGCTCCAATGGCCCTGTTTTATCCAGCAACTTTTGGAATTGTTGGGCAAAAAATGACAACTTTGCAACACAGGTCCCAAGGTGACCCTGAGGATCCACATGATGAACATTACCTGCTAGCCACACAAAGTAAGCAGGAACAGGTGTGTAAATGTAGGCTTTCTTTTTCATTAAGTATCATTTAACTGGGAAACAAAATGAGAACTCGTTAGCTTACCTCAGAAACAAAACTTTGTTACCTGGGTCAGAAGCATTAAAGAATAAATTTAGATTAAGGTATTATGGATGTCTAGACAAGTCTTTAGTTAGAACTGTGTATTTACAGAGTCTAAGAAGGCTTAATATAGGACTGATCAATCTGATGGAGTTCAAAATAAAACCCTTATTTTGAATGTGGGGATTAAAATGAAAATCAGATGAGGTAATAATGCAGTGTTTAACCTGGCTGTGCAAAAAGGCGAAGGAAAGTGCAATGGTGTTTAGTTAAGTCTTTGTATAGTTGTGTAACCTGCTGAAGATATTTTTGCATTCCTCATATTTAATGTTTTCTCATTTTTAAGTCTTCAAAAGCTACAGCTGATCGAAAATCTATGTCGAAGCCTGGTGCATTTGAGGGAGAATTGAGAGGCCAAGCCTCAGACATTTCCGAGAGGATCTACCCACAAGAAGTGGAACTGGGATCTTCCCAGAGTGATTGTATGATACCTGGCAATGATTCAGAGGAACCTTTAACTGCACACATGTCCAGGAAAACTGCTATTTCTCAGTTTGAAGGCAAAGCCTTGGGCCTTGACAAGGCCATCCTTCACAGTATCGACTGCTGTGGTAAGAATTACATTTGTACAAGTCTGTAAAATATGTGTGTCATTGTGGATTTATGTAACCGCTATATTTTACCAAATATAAAGATGTATGTCCTTAAGTTTTATCATCTTGAGAGTAGCTACACTCTTTCTTTACTTGCATATTTGTTAAGGTTTCTTGAGCTACATGTTTTGAACCTCCAAGGAATAGAAAAAGAATTTTAAAATAAAACATCAGTTTCTGTTTGGTTTGACTTGCACAAAATTAATTGTCATACAAATACAGGCCATATTGACTTTAAAAAGCATATATATTTCTATATATCCTTTCATTCCAGCATCTGATGATACAAAAAAGAAGATGTACAGCTCCATCTTAGTAGTGGGAGGAGGCCTCATGTTTCATAAAGCTCAAGAGTTTCTTCAACATCGAATTCTCAACAAAATGCCACCTTCTTTCAGAAGAGTTGTTGAAAATGTTGAAGTCATCACAAGACCTAAGGTAACTATTAACTGAGAGCTAAATGGTCAATAAGCTATGATTGGCTGAAATTTTTGAAAGATTAAAATTTAAAAATGCTGTCAAAACCAGAGTAGTTAGTATCTGAGATTTAGGAGAGCTTTCAGCTTATAACATGGCACTGGCCAATTTAGTTTTAGGCAGGAAGTGAGAGGCAGAGCAAGGTTGTTACTGGTGTGGATCACTGAAGTGTTTATTAGCAAAAGGCCCTGTTCTTAAAGAAAGAGTTAGTACTGGCCTGTGAAATGAACCTGTCTCCTCAGCAAGAAGTTGTGATGGGGTTTTTTTAATTAAGTTAAAGAAAATGTGGCATTAAGAGCAATTTTCATTTGGCATTAATCAGACAAAACTCATAAATTTAAAACTTGAGTATATTTTCAGAGCCTCCATTGCTGAAGGCAGGATTTTCATGGCATGCCTAAAAGGCATCTTAAAAAAACCAAAAAGATGACTTCTCAGAACATCTTAAATATTCTTTAAATATTTTTATCTCACTGGTTTTTCCTGGATAATACTGAAAAACCTTTCTTCTCCCCTATCCCCCAGGATTTTAAGTGGTGAATACTGTTAGAAAAAGTAGGATACAACTTTTAAGAACTATGCAAAATTAGACCAGTGATTGTGTGTCATCCGTGTTTTGAATTTAGGACATGGATCCACGCTTAATTGCCTGGAAAGGAGGGGCAGTTTTAGCCTGTCTTGACACCACTCAGGAGCTCTGGATTTATCAGCGAGAGTGGCAGCGCTTTGGGGTCCGAATGTTACGAGAGCGAGCTGCATTTGTGTGGTAATGGGTGTGGTTACAGGGAACCTGCTGAACTCCAGATTCCTTACCCCACATTCCCTTTTTGTCCCAATGCAGATGTATTGTTCTTCTGCTGATATATATTTTTGTATTTTACTAATATTAACTTCAACTTCAAGAAGTGTTGCAAAAAAAGTCTTACTGAATGCACATGACTTCAGCATTGCTACACTCCATCTTTGGGATTGTATGCATTGAATTCGGTGTACAGAGTACCACAGTCATCTCCAAATTAACTGTATTATATAGGTTAGATATATTAAAATTGCACAATGTTGGAACTTAAGGTATAAAATATTGATGTGAGATGTTAGGCCAAGATTCATTCCAGGTACATGTACACAGAAGCAACAGCTGAAGAGTGCAGCTGTGGTTTAATGTATTATTCTGATTCCTACTCTAATATTACCAGGAGATGTAAGTGATCACTATGGAAAAAGTGAAATGACGAATTAAAACTACAGTTGCTGTTGGTATTTTACTTATGTAATAAATTATATTATTCAGTGGAAAGACAAGAATCTGGAAGTGGAGTATTTTTTCTTGCCTGTTTTTATCATCAAAATGTCTCGTTACCTTTTCATTACCAATGGTAAAGTCCATTTCTTCCCTATTTTACAAAAATTGATATAATACACCAAAAAAACCCCTAACTGCAGTTTTATACAGCCAGTACCAACCTCAGTTCTGTGGTACAGGTACATGGGCTTTTTCTCCCAATGAACAATCCTTTGTTACAGAAGTGCTATTTGTTGTAAGAGATTCAATATTTACTCTCCATTTAGGAAGAAAGCAGCTGAAGGGAAAAGGCTGTGCTTTCATTAGCAGGGAGTGTGGGAGAACAGCAGAGATTGACAGCAGACACTTGGGGCCAAGAATAGATTTCTGCACCTAAGTATTTCAAGGCAGTTCCTGCAGCCCAGCCCTGGTCCAGTCCCATGGCCTGCATGGCAATTAGCAGTTGGACAATGTCACATTCATTAGAGCACATCTTCCCGTTTGGTTTCATGTGAGGGCAGTGAGACTGCACTGCTCACTCACCCTTGCAACACAAACTGAGGGGGCAGCTCCCTTCAAAAGCACAACTGAAACTGATGTAGCCACAGCTGGAGCTTCCTAAACAACCTTGAGACAGTTTCCATTACAATGATACCTAAGAGATGGTCTCTTTCATATGATCTTAGCTAAAGGGATGCTCTAGCAAAACTCAAACATCAGGAATTACAGAATACTAAAGCTTGATAAGTAAGAACTCTTACCTCAGCCTGTGATGACATGAGCTACTGCTGCAACAGTACCTACAGTCATAAGTAGAGCAGCAAGGGGAAAACACAGAAATCCTCCAGCAAAATTGATTATGAGGAGCTCTGAAAGAGAAAGAAACACTTTGAAACCAGTCTGTAAAGTTTCTTCGGTTGTCATAATAATACTTATCAATATATGGTATTTATGGATTCATTTATGCATATTTGAATAGACTTTACAGAAAATACACACAGAATTACTGAAATGAGCATTTCCAATGTCCATACATAGAAGAGAAATTGTGCTAAAAGGCAATGCAAAATCATTACTGAAAATAAATTTTAAAAATGTTGCTTACCTCTACAAAAATATCAGTACTCTCATCACCCCCTGGTATCTTTACAGAAATTCTGTTTTCATTTATCTAACAGTGAAATGAAATGCTGAAGTAGAGCATGAAGAGGAAAAAAGTCAGAAACACTTATCACGTGAAGAGTCATTACTAAGTTAAATTGCATTTAAGTGCACTTCAAATTGCACTTGCTGGGCTTTAAAACGTTTATATATTCTTAACATCAGAATTATAGGTCATGCATATACACTTATCTTTAAATCTACTAGTCAAATATAACAAAACAGGGTGAGTGTCTTAGAAATTACAAGCAAGGTTTGTTGCATGTTACTGAAGCCTAGTTAACTAATTTCTATATGTTGTCTTATGTTTTCATGTTCATTGATTAATCTCATTCAGAATAAAATAAAGCTTTTTTAAACCATTCTTAAGAACCATTCTGAGAGCAACAGCAGCTCTTTTAAAGCCTCTCCAGGTGTTCACTGACCAGCACCGGTGATCACACTTCAGTGGAAGCAAGAGCCTCCTGCTGTGGTACTACAGAAGGAGAACTTAGAAAACTCTGTCTTCAATTTACTGTAACATAACAGAAAATCACCTTTGCCTCTCTGTCTGTTTCAATAAGTACTTCATACCTTTGACTCTCACAATGGAATATTAAATGTTCAAGTCCGACTGCTTGTTGTAAAACTCACTTCTAATTCTCTCTCTATTTTTACAACCCCTGAGGGTTGAAAAGATTTCAGTTTTAGGTTGTTAATAACTATGCAAGTGATGAAATGGGTTTCCGCTAGAGCTTTGCTTGTGGTAGGCACCATATACCCTGCAGGTGGCACCTTGTGACCTTACAGAGTGATTGTGCTTTTGAAGGGGCAAGTCAGAAGTGGATCCCCTGCAGCTGTTTGAATTCAGTCACTGCTGCTTGAAATTGTATGGGCTGGGGCCAGGCAGGGCCTGGCAGCAGTTGCCCAGGATGGCTTGGCAGAGCCTGTCTGCTCCAGCAGACCCTCGGCAGCACAGGCCTAAGTAGACATAATACATATAGATAGATAGATAGATATAAAAAACCCTTTATTGAATACCATGTATACAACACCACACCACCAGCAACATTTGTTCTTACATGTATATGTGTGTATGTGAATATGTGTATATGTACACATG
>JAWWLZ010000025.1:13901320-13915353 GCA_035041345.1 Poliocrania exsul
TAAATTTCAGTAATGGCTTCACTCACTTTTTCCCCAGCTTTGCCTTCAAACTGTGGCTTAATTTTCAATCGCTCGTCATCCATGTTGTCTTGCTCCTCCTCACTGCTGTCAAACAGTTTGCCTGAAGGCTTGGGAGCAGATTTATCCTTTGTTAAACAAAAAGGAAAAACAAAAGGAGCAGTTTATTTACGTCTGAGAATATAAATCAGTACCAACTTTGTTCGTGTGCTTTCCAGTTTACCTGAAAAAGTGGATTTCCTGCACAACCCTGTGCATTTCCAGCACTGATCAACGTGCTGCCAATCTTATCTTGTTTACACACCTTGTGCAACTGTGGTTTATAATTATAAAATCATAATTAGGATTATTCAATTTGATCATGGGCAAAATATCCATGTAATGGATAACTCAGATTTTATAACAGGTATAAAAGTGCAACTTTGGGATTATATCAACGAAGATAAAAATATCAATGGCTAAATAACGAGAATGGTCCTAATCTTAATACATCTATAAATGAATCAATAAATACCTATATTAATAACTATTATGATAAGCAATAAATTACAAAATCAAGTGATAAATGTAAAACAAGGTGGAGGTATTTGTTATATTGCTTAAAATTCAGTGAAACTTTAATTATTAAATTAGCATGGTTTGAATCTGTGATGTTCACAAAAGTAACTCGGTTCCGGGGACTACAAAGACACATTACTTGACTTTTGAAGAAGTGTCTCTTATCTGCAGATGAATCTCAGCTCAGCTCTGCTGGCTGAACAGAACTGGAAAGCTGCTGCATGATTGCAGGACATTTGGTCTGAGAATCTGCACTGACAAATTCCGGAAAGATGAAACCCTTGAAGACTGAAACCTTGCTCAGCTGTCAGTTGCTATTCTGTGGCTTTCAGGGACTAGAACTAGCCTGGGATGATCTTTGTTAGGTCTTCAAGGACTTCCTTGCTGACTTGTGCAGACATGAGAAACTTGCAAAAGAATTCCTCAGTCTGATTGTGTATTCAAATTAAAATGAAAGAATTTTTGCTGTGAGCAAAATTATGTGCAAATAAAACAACGGATCCTTTCTAAATCTCAAGGAACTTCTATAAATCCACCCAGGAGCCTTATCTGCAGTGAGACTGCTTGACTTAATATTACTACACATTACAAATGTTGAAGGAGACTTGGGAAGGACAATGGTGAGATCTTTTCCTTGGAGACATTAAAACCCCTAACAGATTTTTCTTTTCCTGTGCATATTTTTGTTAGATTAACAAGTCTAAACTTTTCCTCCTATCCTCAATGAATTCCTTAGTGAACTAGGAACTTGTAAAGGAAGAACTGAGGGATAGAAAATGAGCAACCTTACCAAAGGGAGGTTGCTCAAGGTTATAGAGCTCAAATGTATGTAGAAACAAACCCAAAAGCTCAAGTTTTCCCACATAATCTTCTTGTGCCTTTGAGTAGTAGGATCCCAATAAATGCCCAGTAATATACAAGTCCATGGTATGTGATAAGTTTGCAAGTGACAAGATTCAAATAGCCAGGCACAGAAGCTTAAATTTTGTGTGTTTAGGTCAACAACACATCAACTACAAACAGGCTTTTCATGTACACCATACATTTTAATATTTATTTGTAGCCTACAGCATTATACTTACTCATTCATGAAAGGGCTGTTTTCCAGCATATCTCATGAAAATTTCTTACAGAATGCTATATAAAACACAAATATGTTTTCTCTGTTGTTGACATGGTTGAAGAGAGATGGGTGCCTTGTTGTTGCATTGACTCAAGAATATGGAAGCTAGTTTAGAAGATCTAAATAGGGCAGTTCTAGACTATGAAAACTGAAAGGAATAGACTGTTTAAAAAAACAACCAATAAAAGGCAGTATGCAGCAGGGGAACACATGACAGGAAATGGGGAATGCACTACAGAAAAGCAACAGAAGATAACGAAAGGATTCAGCTGATAATGATGGGATAAAGTGATAGAAAAGGTCAGATGTTAGTTCCATGAACCAAAGGCAGAAGGGGTGATTCTCTCTCTGAGTAGCCAAGAATGAGGTAGCATCACCAAGTTCTAGTCAGCAAACCCATGAAATATCAGACACCTGAACAAAACCTTGCAATCTAGTGGGAAACTCCTCCATATTTTCATGTTCAAAACAGTGAACACAATCAGAATTTTGTGCTATGGATCTACCCCTGCTTAACTGCTGAAATTACTCTGTTGCTTCATGAAACTTCTATATTCTTACACATATTTAATGCAAATTTTCTATAGAATTTTTATTTGCTTACTAAATAAAAGCATTGAGAGTGTATGAAATTACTCAAGCACTGCAAACACACATCTTGTTACCAGCATACTTAATCACTACAAAGATCAAAGACCAATAATATCAACTACCCATTTACTTATGGCTCCACAGGGAACCACTCCACTACTCTTTTCCATTAATGAATAATTATTCAGAAGTTCAGAGTTTGGTGGCTGAGTATGAATAACCAACCACCCAGAGTTTATCCATTGTTTTCTTCTTATCTGACCAAGAATGAAAACGTTAACAAGTAATTAAGGTAGAAAATTATTAATATTCAATACATTCCGAGAAAAGCAATACAGAAGGACTTGGGAAATAATCAGCACGTACAAGCAATATTGAATACATTGAAGCAGGGACCATTGTCCTTAGATGATGTGTAGGAAAAGTACAAGTTCTCACAATTATATTGGTTTGTCCTCATTATATGATCTTTTTCTACCACAAACATTCTGAAAGGCTTCATCCTCCAGGAGTGGCACTGACTCTTCACACAATACCGATCCTTGGCCATTTCCCAAGGAATTTCATGGGATCCTCTCCCCACTATCACATTCCAATGCAGTTCAGTTTGCAATGAACATACACTACAGTAGCATATACTGAAGATACTTGGAGGGCAAAGCCAATAGAACAGTAAGTTATATGACCTGTACTAATAATTCCACAGGGTCTTTGTAAATTCGACTCTCCAGTGGGATATCCCGAGGGTTCTCATGGAACGCACACTCATCAGTGATGAGCACTAAACGCGGCAGTTACTGCTGAGGTAACGACTCAGGCAACACAGACACAGGCACGGTGGGACAACTCGCCTGCTGCTCTCTCACTTCCAAACCAAGGTGTTCTGAAAACACGCATTGCACGGGTAAGGATTGCAACTAAAGCCTTGAACTGCAAGGTTCAGCTCATCTTTCCCGGGCTGCCCTCGAGCACTTTGCCTACAGCTCACACACAGACAGCCCCTGTCAGGGCGGAGGGGAGGCGGGGCCGGAACAGGGGCCGCTCGCCCCGTCGGCACCTGGAGCTTCCCCTTCACCTCGAGCCGCGTTGCAGCTCCCAACGCTCCTGTCGGAAAGCGGGTTCCCAACAGAGGTAACAACGCTGTCGAAGATGCTTGCTTTAAAAAGCAAAAACACGTATTGCTTTAAGGGGGAAAAAAATAAACCAACAACCCAAACCCAAAACAAAAAGGCCTTTTGTTCACCCCACTAGGGGCAGGGTGAAAATGTTGGAGCGCTCCCAGGAAAGGAGCGGGAGCTTCTCCTCAGCGAGGAGTCCCGCGAGCGAAGCTGGCCCGGCCCTGTCCCGTGGAGATCCAGCCCGGGCACTCCAGAGGGATGGGCGAGGCCCCGGACTTCGGCCCGCTCCGGCTGCTTTGGAGGCGGCACGAAGCCGCTCTGACACATCCTCCGCAGCGGCCAAAGGGTGCGTTCCGGAGGGAAGTCCCCTCTGCCGTCCTGCCCTGCCTCCCCGCAGACCTCTCCGCCGCCGCAGCCCGTCCCTGCTCCGCGCCCCCCCGGCGGCGGCCCCAGCGCTCGCAGGGACCACCCCCGTGCCCCGCCCGAGGGTCGGCGGCGCGTCCCCGCTGATCCACGGCCGCTGGCAGCCCCATACACGAGTGGCCTCCGCGACAGGGAGGGACAAAGCCGTGTCCTGTGGGCGCCCCATCTTGCGGGACAGACCTGCGGTCTCCCTCCTCCTCGGGCGGCCCCGGCCCCGGCGGTGCAGGAGCGCCCAGAGAGGAGTCCCGGCAGCCGCAGACCCGGCGGAGCTCACAGCGGCCGGACACGCTTGTTCTGGGGAGGAAGAGGTGAGGTAAGTGGGCTTGCACGGCTCCAGCCGTGGAATGGAAGCTTACCACAAAGTTTTTGTAAGTGAATGAACTTTGTATCTAGCAGGAAATTTAGTCCAAAACATTCCCACAGCAGATCAATTTAGGCGGTGTTAGATAGCCTTCCACAGGGAAAAACAAGCAAACAAAACGCAAGAGCTGCTTTTACCTGAGGAGCTGTTCCTCCTGTGCCTTCCCAAGTCAGGCCTGAGAGGATTTGCCAGTGCCGTGAGGGGTAAATACCCTGACAAGGTCCCATTGTTCTGCTGCATCGGGTGTTGTCCGTGCTGTGAACATCTCTGCCAGAGGGTCATATTTTACATCTGCCAGAGAGAATATTTATGTTTTGGCTCTGTCAAAACAGGACAGGGAGGAAAGTTTCAGGCACAGTGACCCTCTTTGTTTCAGGATCAGTTTAGAAGAACTGGGGTAGGACAGTGCTCATGCAGAGGGACCACATGTAGAGGAGAGTGGATGTGGAATTGTGCATTGAAACTAGTGTTTTAATCCATTCAATCCACATATGTGTGCTGGATTTAAACTAAAGCTGAATGGCTTGCTTTTTGACCCCTACACTTCAGAAGTTGAAAGAACAGAAGTTCGTGAATCATCTACACACTGACTCTCAAAGTCACTCGAATGTTATGGCCAGAACAGTGCTGGGTTCACTCCCAGCTCACCCTTTGCAAGATAAAAGTGCTCTTAAATGTTATTCTGTCAGTCTTGTTCCATTCGATGGAAAACAAAACAAATGAACTAAACCATCAAAACCCCACAAAAACCAAGCAACAACAAAAAAAAAAAAAAAAAAAAAGAAAGAGGGGGAAAAGTGAACACACTGTTTAGGTTTTACAGCATCGTTGTTCCTTAGAGAAGTCAGATCAGTATCTGTAGAGTATCAACAGTATGTATCCATGGAGTACATCAGCCTGATACTGTATTCAGAAATGTGTTACAATGATGCAAGGAGACAAAAACTCCATTGTCTGTTTCTAGCTAACCAGTGGCAGATTAAGTACATTATTAAATTGTAGCAAGAAAGTTTTCCTGCCAAGATGCTTCTACTCTCTTCAGTCTTGTAAGACCACCATCTATAGGCACTACTTAATAGCAACACCTGTAAACAAAAACTTTTTTTAAATGAGCTCCAGACTTTGAAACTCTTCTGCAATAAAGGGAATGTATTTTATGTTGCTGCCCTATGCATTGCTGCAAGTCTGTTCACTGATTCCTGAGGAACATCTTACCAAATGTTCATAAAGAGGTCCTGATATGGGGGAATCCAGATAAAGATACGCAGTGATATTCAGTAAGGCCCAAAAGACAACTTTTTGTTGTTACTGAGTATCAATGCTCCAGTGAAGGGGAAAAAAAAAAAAAAAGCCAGATAAAACTAAGGGAAAGCTGAGTGCAAAGGTGCTCAGCCTCAAAAGGTTACTTTTTCACTGATGTTCTTTGGTTCTGCCAGATTCCACAAGACTCTCTTCTACAGAAGAACTTGAACTGTGGTTAACCCATGCATTCTCATAGTACTTCATACATTATTTCAGAGAGAAATATCATCATGTTCCAATTTCAGGACTTGATTATTTCAGTCCTTGATACCAACCTCTTCAATAAAATGTTGAACTGTTTTGAGTTTCAAAGCCTATATTTGTGAGAGGCTCTTAAACAAACCAGCTTTTAAAAGGGTCTAGACTTCAGTGTTATGGTTCTGGCACGAGGCAAGACACAAACACTGAGTCCTGTCACATCACTGCTGTTGCTGGAGTGTCACTTCAGAGAGCATTTTTGGGAGCTCAGTAGCCACTGCTGATGCTGTAGCAAACTGTGAAACTGCAGCCTCCAGCACTGCCAGAGTAGGTCAGTCCCTAACTGAACATGATTCCAGGGATTTTGGAGAATCTACCCTTAGTCCAGGACTAGGTAGGCTGCAGGATTAACATCTAGCATTCTGTTTTGGAAGCATGGTAATATTTGATGGTGTTAGAGATGCCAAAATAGCCAGCCAGCAGTTGTTTCAGAGCCTGTGAGCCCTGTCTGTCTAAATAATAAGTGTTGACCTTCTGTAGGACCAAATTCGGAGTGTTTACTTCCACCAGAAAAATAGAAATAACTCACATTATAAGGATAGAGTATCTTTCTCAGATTGCCCAGGCCCATATTCTACCAACCCCATCATCAATCTGCTGTTCATGAATCAATAAAGTCCTGTGACCCATCAGTTTTGCAGACTGAACATCAGTACTTCAAAACTCTTTATCACAAACAAACCAAGGAAAAACCTCTCTACCTTTGCATCCTCCTCTGCTGCATCACAGGACAAACTTTCTTCAAGATACAGTTCTTTAATGGTCTCCACCTGCAAAAAAAATTTACACACCCCTACCTTCAGCTGGGCTCAATTTTGCATTAGCCATGTGAGAATCACCTGTGTGACCTTTAGGCTCAGACATATCCCCACCATCACTTTTTTTCTTTACAGAGCAAACTGCTCTCCATGGTTGGTTGTTAATTTTCCAGATGTTTGAGGGTTTGTGCAGCCTATTACAAGTTTTCTTAAGAGTCAGGTGTATGCTTCTCCCCATCTGTTCCCCAAGAGTTAAACATACTTTAGCATATGAGATTGTACATAAAATTGTGTATAACTGTGAAAGTTGAATGAGTGAAAATCAACATTAACAACATAAATAATTTCTGAAAAATGTTATTTCACAAACATAATACAGTATTCAATGTATTTGAGGAAAAAACTTGCTTATATCTTTCAACTGGGCAGTGCATTACAGTGGAACAGCCTCTGGATAAGCTGCTATGTCCAGAATTCCCAGCAACAGCTTAGACAAAAGCCATGGGCCAGAGAGAAATACTGTTTACAACCTAAAGCTACCCCTTTTCACTAACTCTTTATACCAAAAGGAATGGTTTCAAGGGGAGAGAGCAAGGGAAACCTTTTTGACTGGCCAGCAGCATCAGCCTCCGTGACACACAGGCTGTGAAAATCTTGTGTTGAGTCCCTCTACCTGAACCAGTGCAGCACAAAGCTAAACCTGTCTTGCTTGCAAGGCTCATGGGCTTCTCTGAAGGTAAAAAGCTTGCCATTCCTACTCAGCCTGAGGATCTGGTGGTGCTGGATTCTAACTCTACTTGGAGCACTCCTGAAGGATCTGGGTTTAGTTGAGACATGTCTCCAAATTCAGCAGGTTTTCACCTTAGGAATAGCTGGAAATGAGTTTCACTGTCATCCATTTGTTTTGTAGAGACATTGTACTAAATGAGTCTGGCAGAACTCATGAGTGCAGTGAGCATACTCATCATTTCCATTGTGAATTGGCTCGTGAGATACCACTGTCTGTTAAAAAGTTAGAGAGAAGATTGTGAAATTGTTGTTTTTCTTATAATATTTCCTATTAGAGGTGAGCAGAGAGAGACTGTAAGGTAAGCAAACATTTCTACCCTTTATGGGTTTGGCAAATACTTGAAAATGTCCATCATGTATCTATCTCAAGAACCAGGAGCAAATTAAAACCAGACTGCATATATAATACACAATAGTACACCCTTTGACTGGTGCATAGACTGCATTAAAAGAATAGTAAGACAGCAAATTTCAGAGCAAATGTTTATTGGTTTCTTGATGTTAACTTTTTGGATAATGAGAATGTGTAAAATGTTGCCTGAAAATGATTGACATTTTAGAGGTAGTAATACTTACATCTTAATTAGTGTTTTTCTTTGTTTTTCCAAGGTGAAACTGGAATTTTGTTAGAAATTCTACAAAACTCATACTGACAGTAAATATGTCATACTTAATGAAAGGAGTTAAATGGTGCAGTCCTATAAGACAGATGTGCAAGGTAACAGGAAGCCTGTTTAAAGCACACACATCAAAGAGCATATTGGGCATCACCAAACAACAACTCAAAATTTCACGTGCATCTTCTCAACTTAGTTCCGAAAAGGCAAACTCTTATAACTATGTCATTGTTGGAGCTGGATCAGCAGGGTGTGTATTAGCCAACAGACTGACAGAAGACCCTCTCAGTACTGTGCTACTTTTGGAAGCAGGCCCTAAAGACACCCTTCTAGGCAGTAAAAGACTGATGTGGAAGATTCACATGCCTGCTGCATTAACATACAACCTCTGTGATGAGAAATATAACTGGTATTACCACACAACACCACAAAAGCACATGGACAATCGGGTCATGTACTGGCCTCGAGGAAGAGTGTGGGGTGGCTCCTCTTCCCTCAATGCCATGGTTTACATCCGTGGGCATGCAGAGGATTATAACAGATGGAACAGGGAAGGGGCTACAGGATGGGACTATGAACACTGCTTGCCATATTTTAAGAAGGCACAGACACATGAACTGGGACCAGACCGGTATAGAGGTGGAAATGGACCCCTGCATGTGTCAAGAGGGAAAACAAACCATCCTCTTCATCAAGCGTTCCTGGAAGCAACACAGCAAGCTGGGTATCCCTTCACAGATGACATGAATGGCTATCAGCAAGAAGGATTTGGCTGGATGGACATGACTATACACCAAGGTAAATCATAATGGGGTCCTTAAGTGACTTCTGTTTCTGAGCCATCAGTGGTACTTGTGAAATAATTTTGGAATATGGACATATAATCTGCACTGAATGCCAATGGTGTGTTTAGATTACAGTGTTTACAGCCTGTTCATGTCACAGCAGCTCACTATCAGTCTAGTGTCCATTTCATGGAACATTGCAATGGCAGGCAAGTCCTGATTCACAGCTAAACCATGTAACTGTGAGATTTGTTATGTTAAAATAAAATCTTTAGTTATTGTTTCAAATCACATTTGCCTTGAACTGATAATACCTGTGAAGGCTTACCCTCTGTAAACAACCTGGTGGTAATTGGCCAAAATCTGGTGAATATTGAGCATGATTATTTTGATGTTTAATGCAAATATACATTGTAGGTCAAAGATGGAGCACAGCTAGTGCTTATCTTCGCCCAGCCATATCACGCCCCAATTTGTCAGTTGCGGAGAAGACATTTGTAACACAAATCTTGTTTCAAGGAACAAAATGCATTGGTGTTGAGTATGTGAAAAATGGGCAAAGGAAAAAGGTAAGAGATTTTTATTTTCCAGTTTGAAAGGTATGAGTCCAAGCAAAATTAATTTTTTTTTTAAAACAAACTTTTATTAGAAGTGGCACCAGTATATGACTCCTTGTCAGTGTTTTGCAGTAGGTGATATTTCAGTTGTATTGATTTAGAGATTAAATTCTCCATCATATTTCCATCTCTCAGTACTGAGGGGGCAAGTCATAACTTGATGTTACACAAGAGTGTTGTGTAAGATGTCTGACTGGAACCTATGGTGCAATCATGTAGTGTCTCAGCATATTGACTAGTGTGCTGCAATGCTGATATTTCTGAAAAATAATTCTGAAAATGATGTTCTGGCATCAGAAAATCTGTAAAATCCAGATACGTAAATCTGAATGGCTAAAGGGGTAAATAAGGAGTCAATCATTTCTACTTTACCAGTATGTATTGAGATAATAAAGGGATGAAACATGGGATAATAATGATGAAACTTAATGATGAAACTTGCCTTATGGTTGGTTGTGGAATGAGTGTTTTTCAGCCTTAGTCCAAGTTCCACTGAACATGTAATTGTGTGGGAGGAAGCTGGAACTGTCATTGCAACTTAACTCTGTGGAGAATCAGTTCATTTCATGCCTCTTTCAATCCATTGACTTCTGTAAGACCTAAAACATCCTCTCTTTTCTGAACAGCTGGTTATGGAGTGTGTAACTAGGATATTGCCTAAAAGGGGGTTGTATGCTAATAACCTAAGATATTTAGTCACAAACAATTATAAAACAATTTAAAAGTGTAATAATAATACCCTAGAGAGAATGAAGTATAAATTTTAATGGTTTGAATTCAGTAAGTCCTGTAAGACTCAGCAGACAATTGTTCTATGACTGAACACCTGCTAAAAGTTAAAATGCAGTAATAAACTATCTATTCTTTCCTTTTCTAATGCACAGAACAAATCTGTTGTTGTGTAAGTGGACTGGTAATGATAATAACTTTAACAATGTAAAACAAAAGTTGCAGAATATTTAATTGACTTCATGAGCTGTCAAATGTATGTGCAAACAGTGTCTCTAATTGCTGTTCCTGTGTCATTATTAACTTTGCTAAAGTCTTGGAAACCTCATTACACATGATCAAAGACTTTTTGAATAATGGACCATTTAATTGCAAAATTTCTTAATTCTTTAATTGCTATGAATATTCATACATATTAATATGTGTATGAATTATACATAGTGAATTATATATATTTAGCATAGATTATACAAAGTACACCTTCAAAGTAGTTCCTTTCCTTTCTTTTCCTCCCACAGCATCACAACTGCAGGATTTGTCTTTTGCCTTCAGGAAAATTTTATACCTGTCAGGATGGAAGAGCTAATAGTTTTATTACATTACAAACATCAAGATGAAATACCTGATTACATTAAAGCATTTCTGGTTTTACAGTCCATTTTAGATGGGATCTCTTTTACATCAGTCATCAGCAAAGTCAAAAGATCACCAAAACCTGCCTCAAGCATGATTCAAAACCTGTTCACAGGCCAGTGACTTGTTATTTCACTTGAGGCTGAGGTCCTAGAGAACTCCCAGGACTCCAGAAAGCCCTCTGAGAAAAGCAGGGAGGTAGACTTCCTGGAGTTTCTCAGTTCAGATCTAGCAGAAAATAATATATTAAAGGATTAAAATGGGTCATAGACTAAATAACTCACAAAAAATTATCAGAGTCAGTATTTCCTCTTAGCATCATAACTTTAAGCATCATGAAAGACTGTGTGGGCTACCAATAACTGCAGTGCTGCTTTTGCAGTGGCTTTAGACTGAACAAGCATCATTTGAATGGCACTTGGAACAAACTGGTCGCAGTTCTGCGTGTACCGTAGAAAACATAAATAAGTTATATTTGTATAGCATGCAAAATACAGATCTAAGTATTGATTTAGCAGGCACATACATGCTCTGTACTAGTCTTACCATACTGATGATTGCCCAGAGCAAAACAATAACAAACAAAAAATAGCAGCGCTGGCCATCCATTGGCAATATCAGATAAAGAGTGCAAAATAATTTATGAAACTCTTTCTTCTTACTACATTTTGATCTTACTCCAGCAACAATCTCATTTACCATCATTCTGTATAGCTGAGGTGTCATTCAAAAAGGACAGAATTTCTTCAAGTTAATATACCTTCCATGCTAATTGTTAACATTGCATACTACAGGGAAAACAGCACTTTTTAATGTTGCCTTAGAAGTTGAATGTCTTACCTAAAATAAAACCAGGCAGCTACTTATAAGAGCACCTTCCATTCTATGAAGGTGGAAAATTCAGATGAGAAATACCACATATAGAGTCACAGACTTATAGAATTAAAGTTGGAAAAGACCTCCAAGATCAAGTCCAGCCTTCAGCTGAGTACCCCCTTGCCCACTAAACCATATCACAAAGTGCCGTGTGTCCTCATTTTTTGAACACTTCCTGGAATGGTGACTCCACCACTTCCCTGGGAAGCCTGTATGTTTCCTTGAACCCCCATGGGATTTGCTTGGTAATGAGAAGAAGCTCAGGGGCATAATTGTGTGTGTCACCTACTCTGTCCTCACTGTGGCCACACTGATGGATTAGAATTCATGGGTAAATGTTATGGTATTACTTTTGCAAACGTGTATTTCTTTAATACATTGGGCTAGCTTAGGTAGTATTAGAATTTGCATTAAATATAAATTGTTGCATATTTTTTTCTTTCTTCTGTGGTGTAGTTGTTCTTTCTTAAGAACAGGGGAATACTGACTTTTTTCTAATGTGGAAGAGTCACTATTCAGTTTGTAATCAACTTTCTAACTCAGTGTCTATACAAAGGATATCTAAGATTTCAACAGGCAACATTCGTGTGACCAGGGATCATGGGGCACATGTGTGTGTGTCCATGAGCCATCTCATTGGAACAGAAAGGGATAGTTAACATGGTTGGGTTCACCCACATCATGCTCTTTCAAAGAGTATTTTCTTACTCCACACAGTTTTAACAGTGTAAAGTACTAAGAAGGCTCATTCTCATCCTATATTTAAGAGATGTGGCAACAATGAAGAGGTAGACTCCAGATAAAAATGACAAAGAGAAGGATTTTAGTATTGATAAATGAGAATATATTGAGGCAGAATCCTTGGAAAGATGATGGACCAAAATACTTGCAGAGAATGTTCTTGGAAAAGAACTATACAGCACAGAAAATGCAGTCCAAGGCAGAGGAATAGTTTAGCAGCCTCTGTCATGACCAGCTCAGGGCTCAGACCAAACTGTTTGATGAAAAGTGTGTCAGCAAAACAGAATTAGACATATGCCTGCAGACAGTTTTCTCTACAGCACTTTAGTGATTGAGGGGCTTCTGAGGACTACAACGAGCTAAGAAACCAAACAGTAGTCTTGGTTGAATTAAGAAAATAACCTTTTGAGAATTTTTGAGCTAGCATGTCTCTGAATTCAAGATCTTCCTTAGGAGTTTCAGTTGTAATTTACAAGTGATTATTGGAAATGGAAGAGAAGCTTAACTGACTGATCTGAGTATCACTGGTACTTTTTTCCTGGCAAGCAGGACAGGAGTTTATTTGCAGCCATGGTACTGGCTGAGCTCAATGTTTATGTGCCATCCAGTTTGAAAGGATTGCAAACATGGGAATAAATGCAGAAATGATCAAAGTGAAAGCTTGGTTATTTCTCTCTGCAGAAACTTCTGGCAAGATAGAATTACATTTAGGATGAGGAAGATGAGAGGGAAGGGTGTCTAATCTGGATCAGAACAGCATATCCAAACAGAAGCTCTTGACATTGCTTTCAGTCAGCTCAGGCTTAATAATCTTAGGGCCTTTGTGCTTATTTCCTTTTAGGTTTTTGCCAATAAGGAAGTTATTTTAAGTGGAGGTGCCATAAATTCTCCACAGCTGCTTATGTTGTCTGGAATTGGAAATGCAGATGATCTAAAAAAACTTGGGATCCCTGTTGTTTGTCATCTTCCTGGTAATTTTTTTATTTCTTTTAACCTTTCATCTTCCTATGGATACAATTCAATGACCATTAAATAAAATGAATCATGAAATTCAGTTTTCTTTCTGTCAGGTTGTGTGGACTGAAATGTGTTTGTTACAAACCAATGGAAAGATGCATTGATTTTAAACAAATCACTGGAAACACGCATTGATTTTAGAACTGAGCAACAAACTCCTACGCTTTCTTCACTACTTTTGGTAGTGAAAAATGCCTTTCTGAAGGCATATTTTTGTGTTAAGCAGCATACCTATTATTAAGAATTTTGAATGAGTTTTGATTCAAAACAGATTGTATAAACTCCCACTGCCATAAATATTCCAATATAGAGGGAATAAGATGAACTTTTCCTTAAAACTAAAGAAGTTAGTACTGTATTTAAAAATAATTTCAGGCAATTTTAGAAGAAGTGATGTATCTTCCACTTAACTTTCTATTTTCATTCTAGTTATGCTATGTTTATGTAAAACCTTATTCTGATATGAGCAAAAGGCTGATATGACTCATGGTCTTGGTCTTAGTCCCCACTGCCCTTGTAAGAGGTTAGTTTAGTTCCCATTTATGCTGCTTTCTGGTTGCAAACATGATGTGTAATTGTTCTATGTGAAATAACTCCCCCTCACACCTTTCTTCTCCCTCCTCCCTCTTTCTTCTCCCACCAGGAGTGGGCCAGAACCTTCAAGATCATTTAGAAGTGTATGTCCAGCATAAGTGCACCAAGCCTATCACTCTGTACAG
>JAWWLZ010000025.1:13915453-13947001 GCA_035041345.1 Poliocrania exsul
GGAGTGGGCCAGAACCTTCAAGATCATTTAGAAGTGTATGTCCAGCATAAGTGCACCAAGCCTATCACTCTGTACAGTGCACAAAAGCCACTTAACATGGTGAGGATTGGTCTAGAATGGCTTTCGAAATTTACAGGTATGAAACAAAGTATGCAATCATTCTACTATTTAGAATTATTACAGCCCTTCATCCATGAATTTCATAGTTCAGGAACCTTGATATATTATTGTTTTCATGCTCTGGGAAGTAACAGGAACTCACAAATGGACTTGAACTAGTTCTTTTTTTTAATAAATCAGAATATTTTAAATATATATTATAATAATTATAATTAATTATAATATAAATATATCTTAGGTATTGAGGGAGGTTATTATACACAATTTTTAACATTTCTGTATCTCATGCAAAGAGAAAGTCTACATTTAAAAATCAGTGCTTATGAGAAGAGCTATTTTTAAAAAATGAAGAAAATATTTCATTTGCAATCAATGTAACATCAATAAAACATATTGTTGAACTAAGTTTTCTGTATAATTGTCCCAAAGGGATTTTGTTGCTCCGATCAGAATCCTTTAGGCCTGCAAGTAAATCCAAACTGATTTTCATTAAAATGACCACGTGCATTTTACAGTAACTCAGCTGGAAGCTGTACCTTAAAAAGAATCTGTAAACACACTCCTTGATATCAGTAAAATAGGTTGGCCAAAGTCAAGGTCTTCATCACTTGCTGAATTATTATGTTAGTATTTGACAACTGACACTGAGTATAAGTGGCTTTTTAACCATGCAAGTAAATATTAAAGGCTAACCTATGGTTATAAACAGATGTGGAAATCACATAGTATGAGGCACATTGCAGGCTTTTCATCTTTCCCTTCAGGGCAGGCACTGTGGATGGCTCTGCCTGTTATGTGTGACTGATGGGATAACTGTACAGCACATCCTGGAGCATCCAGGGCAGGAGTATCAGGATTCTGCAGGCAGCTCCCTCCACATCTGTGGACCCTCAGACCAAACCTGCTTCTGGAGTTAGACCCAGGCCTGCCAGTTAGTGAGATAACTGCAACATCCTGCTCTCAAATAAGCAGGATTTCAAAGTTATGCATATTTACAGTTATCTAGTGATTAAAAAGCAGATGAAAGTGATGGACATTGCTTAAATTACAAGCTGCTCATAATGGCTTTGTGTTCCTTGTAATTGATGCTGTATCTATAAATCATTCACAGTAGCGGAACTCAGGGTTAAAAAGAAGTCAATTTGTTTCTCTTCTGAGATCTTTTAATGATATCTTCTCTCTCATTTACACTCTCTAGGTCAGGGCGCCACTGCCCACTTAGAATCTGGTGGTTTCATCCGAAGTGAGCCAGGGGTTCCTCATCCTGACATTCAGTTCCACTTCCTTCCTTCTCAGGTGATTGATCATGGTCGAGTTGCTCCCACAATGGAAGCTTACCAGGTGAGTTGAAGAACATGTTCCAGTAATGTCTTGTAGCCATTAGCAGGGAGGCCTACATGCCATTATAAGTACTGATAATTTGGCTATATTGAAAAATGCTGCATTCGGTATAATACAAAGGAGTTGACTTAACCTCCTACACTGGGGAAAACCCACAAGATTGTTATTTGATATTGCTTCCAAAATTATGTTACTTTTTATCTCTGGGAAAATAGGCAAGTATTGAATTGCTGTTTAAGTATTTGCACTACTGAAGTGCCATAGTTCTGTTGATTAGAATAACATTGTGCTAGGTGCTGTTCAAAACAAAAATAAGGTGTTCCCTGTTGCACTGCAGTTTAGACAAAGGTTTAAGTGAAACTATATTAACTGGCACCAATCAAAGCCCCATTTTAGGCTATGATCTTGAATCAAAAGTCTGTGCTAATTCTGGGAAACTGTCACTGATTGTACATGTTTCTTCTTGCCAATCTCTTTTCTTCAGGGGTGATAGTAATTTGGTCCAGCTGCTGATTGTATTAGAATGTTTTGCTACTACTAAGTTGGAATGATTGTATTTTAAATTAAAAGAACAGCTGTGAGTTGATATTTTCTTCCCCTTTTAGAATACATTTACTCTCTCTCTCTCTATGTATATATATATATACACATATATATGTATATATATATGTGTATATATATATATAATGGAAAAATGTTCAGTGGTATTTTCCATTATCTATGCTTAACATTTACATTTGCTTAATTTGTAAAGTCTGTCTAAATTACAAAAAAAATATAATACCGAATTTGTAACGATGACTGGTGGGACTGTGTCATGAGAACAGCATGGGTGTTGCAGGTCCATGTGGGGTCCATGAGGAGCACAAGTGTGGGCTGGCTGAAGCTGAAGAGCACAGACCCAAATGACCACCCTATCATTGAGCCCAACTACCTGTCAACAGGTAAATGCAGCCTCTCTCTCCATGCTCTGATGTCAACTTATTTCCTGCCTGTTTCAGTGGCAGATTTTTGTATCCACTCAGCACCCTTTCAGAAGCGTTGGTTGGTACTTATTTCTCACTTACAAGAGTTAACTAGTATCTAAAGAGATGATTTCCAAAGCACTGTATTAACTAGAAAGAATTCCCTGGTGGGGATGCAGTCACAGTTCCCAGTATTTGCTGTGTCATTCTGTTCGTTTCCTCCCTTCTCTGCTTGGGAGGGAATGCATCTGGTTTGCTTCTTTGTGCTGAGAATAAGGGCCTTGGCTGGACAGTGGGTACAGAGAAATAAAGAGCAATTCCTCATAGCTCACCTATTCCCTTTGGGGCTTGTGCAATATAAGTGACAGTTTTGTTCACAGTGAATGTGGTATCTGAGACTGAAAAAAATTCTGCTTCATTAAGGCAATAAGTGTAAGATCTTCCCTCCAGCCTTTTATCTTCTATGCTGATTTATTTCTGTTATGTATTCTGTATGAATTGCTAAATTAAAGCTGTGCTTAAAATGTTCCTATTTTCTCTCTGTACAGAGAGAGATATTTGGGAATTTCGCCAGTGCATCAAGCTGACCAGAGAGATCTTCGCTCAGAAAGCCTTGGAAAAATTTTGTGGGCCTGAAATTCAACCTGGAAGCCACGTTCAGTCTGACAAAGAAATAGATGCTTTTATAAGGCAGAAGGCTGATAGTGCTTATCATCCTTCTTGCACCTGCAAAATGGGCCAGCCTTCAGACAACACTGCTGTAGTTGATCCCCAAACAAAAGTCATTGGTGTCGAGAACCTGAGAGTAGTAGATGCTTCAATAATGCCCAGTGTTGTCAGTGGAAATTTGAATGCCCCAACTATCATGATAGCAGAGAAGGCTGCAGATATAATTAAGGGCCTTCCATCACTTGAAGAGAAAAATGTTCCTGTATATAAACCCAAGACCTTGGAAACACAGAGATAAATATTTTCATCCTTTTACATCTTTTGCAACTTAGGCTTGATGAGTATATGGGTATGTCATACTGAACATGCCAACATGACAAATATCACACAAAATCATACATCCTATTAGACTACCTACCTTTTTTTTTCTTTTTTTTCTTTCTTTTTTTTTTTTTTTACATCAGCTGGCCTAAATTGCTTACCTTAGAATAGAATCATAGAATCTGCTGAGGTAGAATGAACCCACCAGGTTCATCAAGACCAACTCCTGACCCTGTGCAGGAAACCCCAATAATCATGAGTTTAGTTAAATATGACCTTTTGTGGTAAATTCAAACTTATTGTTGAAGAGAAGCTGTCTCTAAATGACAGTTGTGCACATAAGCCAGAAATACTGTGCAATTGCATGAGGAATGGAAGAGACTAACATGTGGTATCTCAAAAATCATTATGGTATGCTTTGTTATTTAAAGGAAGGATTTTAACTGCTGTGAGAATGTTACTCAGGAGAACAGCTAATCAGTTATCCCCACATCCTGCGAAGAATGGTTAAGTAAATGTAAGCATTTATGCAACTTCATATTCACAATCCAAAGTAGTTTGTATCAGACTTCGTAGGAAAGAGGGCAACCTGCATGTCCTTAGAGTTTGTTAAAGCTTGGTTTTTATGAGAGGAATTCTACGGATTTGAAATCCTCACTGAAAGTTAGATTTCATTATAATGAGCCATCTTAACTGTACAGTATTCAGGAAAAATACATACATTGTATATATCAGAAACTTATTTTTCTAAAAAATGCAGAGCTGGAGCTAATATTTATAAAAATCTAACAAAAACCTGGAATTTTTCCTAGGTTTTGGTTTTTTGTGTTATTTTTGGGGTTTTTTCTCAACGAGCTCAGCAGAATTCTGTTCAAAATTTAAGCTGATTTAGTAGTACCATTTTATCATTGAGCACAGTAAGAGATCTACACTTCCTATAACATCCTTAAAGTTATGGACTTTGCTCAAAGTTGATTGTTTGCAAAAGATATTCCTTGGCAAATATTGTGAATTGTGCCTTGCTATCACTTGAATTTTATTTTTAAAAATTACAGCCAAACTACATTTAAAATTAATTGTTATTCAAAAAAACTGCATAAGGTCAGACACTGATAATACGGGAAATTATCTTTTTAAATTACAATACAAGTATCTTAGTGAATCAATGCTATATTTTAGTTGGGACTTAAAGCTTTCCTTTATTATCTTCAGATGTGTACATTAAGATACATGATCTTTCATGGCTGTTTTCTGTCTTAATCTAACTTTCAGGTACTGATTTTTAAAAAGACAAACCTAAAGAAACAACTTACTGAGTGAAATTGAATCCATTGATTAATTTGTATTTATTAAGTATTGCAAAATAACTTCTGACTAAGCAGATGTCAAATTATAAAGTAAAAGTTTCTGTAGCCTAAGTTTGGTGGGAAACAGAATAAACTATTTTTCAGAAAAAAAATGGAGTTTGACACCATTTGAATAGATTGTAAAAATCCTTGCTGACTCAGTGTTGGCTGGAGGGACAACTGCAGATGTTTGAGGCAGATACTGCCCCTGGTGCTGCTCACTGTAAGGCAGTGATTGGAATCCCTGCTGTTACCTGAGGGAAAGGACTTGATTCACAGAGTGTCTGCACAAAGACAAACAAAAACACTGAAGATGGAAGATGACAAGAGGGAACTCTGCTCCAAAAGGAGACAGGTAAACCCTTTTGATGCATTCTTCAGAAATGAGGGGATGAACAGAAATATTTCAAATCATAGGGGATTGACTAATTGAGTTAGAGTCAATTCATCTGATGCACCTGTGTGTTTGAGAAAAGCATGGACTGCATATTCTGTGGCTCTTAATGAAAATATTTTTTATTCAGCACCTATGCTTTTAAGATTTGCCTTTATTCTGTAACTGTCTTAGTGTGGTTTGGCATACAATTAGGATGCTCAGAGTAGTATGTACAGGTGAGACTTACCACAATCCAGTGCAGTTGAGAGGGGAAGCAATTTGCCATGATGGAAAACTGAAGTTCCTGCATTTGCAGATTTACAACGTGGGTTTCCACTCTAGGCATGCAAGATGGGAATTGTTATTATGTAAGTGCTAAGGATAACTAGCCCCTGGCTTACATAACTTATCCCTGAACACACACAGAGCTGTCCTCTACCATTATGTCAGCTTTAAAAAGATGAGTAAACAGCAAGGTATCCACGCCAAACTACATCTTAGTTCAGGTACACATTGCTGCACTGAATAATCAAATAGGCATTTCTCCTGAACATCATCTTTTCTTGCATCCATAGAGATCTTGTAGATTCCTTCCCTTCTAAACACCTAAATATTTTTATTGCTGTGAACTGCAGTTTCTTTACTAATTCTGGCCTCACTGCTGTAGAATGTTGAGGTTCCTTCATGGCATTCCTTTGATGCAGTGCTGTAGAAATGCTGAAAGTTTTGTTCCCCTGAGGAAACCTTTAGGCAACACCAATTTACCATTAGTTTCTCCTGCTGATATCTGTCTGCTGATATTGAATTCCTGTTAAAATTGTTCAGACTTTTAGCAGAGTAAAGTCTGCTAAGGGATACTTAGAACATGTCCAAGATCCTCTAACATGTCCTGTGGAGCACTGGCAGCCTGCTACCTAAAATTAACCACCTCTTACACCTCATTGGATTGCAGAACACAGTCTGATAATTCCAGAGTTTCACTTATTTAACAGAACAATAGAGTGTGATTATTCCCAGTTCTACCCAGACATTTTTTCTATAACTATGCAGAAGATACTCTGTTATGTATTCAAAAGCAGTTAACTGTAAAAGCTGTTTGATGAAAGAATGTGGAAGTTACTAGACCTGCCAGCATGACTTGAACCAGCAACAGTTCTGCAAGTGAGAACACCAGCATTTCCATGGGAATATCTTGCTGCAGATGCTTCACACAGTTGGAGGTCTCTGGCTGGGGACAATGAGATTAAGAAAGAAAAGTGACCAAAAACATATATTTGTATACACATTTCAGTTTAAGTTGCCTTAGTATGAGAAGTGCTTTTAAAAGCAGCAGAAAATAGTGGTATTTTTCAAAGTGCATTTTATTTAATTTATGTAAGATTTTGTACACCAGAACTTCTAATGTTTTGGCAACTTAAAATCCAAGTGTCTGATTTCAATTAGTCTGTAACCAAATAGGGCAGCTATATAAATACTGGAAAACTGTAAAGTGGGCTTGGAACATGCATTTTCTATAAAATAAACATAGAAATTTTGTGGAATAATAAAGGAATCTATACCTTTTATATTATACTTTAAATAAAGAGTCACTGTAGAGAGAACATAGGATATCTTAGTACTATACCTTTAGTCTCAATTCTTCTGTCATCCAAGCTCCAAAAGTACCCTAGTGTTCAAATGAATCAATGTTGTGGATTCACTTTTTTCAGTGAATTTACTTCACTGTAAGAGACTTAACAATATTTAATTCTTTACTAATTTTTTTATCATTACTTACATATATATAAACAAATTTGGAGACTCATAAAATACACTTTAATTGTTGGAAGAACTTCTACTTTTTCTCTTTTGATTATTTAATATGATTGGCAGTATTTTAAGGATGCTAATTACCATGTAGTTGTGCATATACTACTTTTTTCCATAGACTTCTGTAGTAAAATTGAACAGGTATTCTGTAAATCCATACATATGTTCTCCCTTAAACCATTAACTACACAGAACATGGTTTGAAACTAAATTTCCCTCATTGTTTACTTTTGCAAACAGTTTTCTCATAAAATAGCTTATCTGCCATAAAGAGTCTCTCATCAGCCCATTAAAGGCTAAGGACTAACAGCAAGAGAATATAGTGAGGTCAGTATATTGTTTTCTGTTTCCTTGGACAAATCATTAAATAAAATCCCATATCTTTCAGCTCAGTCTGCCAAATCTGATGTGCTCTCAAAGGTCCATGCTCGACAAAATACGAGTCTGGGATTTATTTTTTTTTTCAAGTTTAACTTCTGTTGCCACAATAGGTGGAACATTTCACAAGATGCCAAATCCAGAAAGCTCCATTTTGGCCTCCCAGAGTGTTCTTCAGTAAACTAGGACAGTGTTACAAAGTGACTATTGCTGGTAACATACACAAGTGTTTCCCAGCAGACATGAAAACTTTATTGATGTTTTTGGGGATTACAGTCAATTTTTCCTAATTATTCCATAGATCTGTATCTAGCGAAGTACCAATCTCCTTTTTCATATGACTACTCTGAATTCTTTATTTCTTTCTGGTTAACAGCAACCATTCATAAGACTTGCATGCTCTGGTACTGTAGACTGGGAGGGGATGTTTGGAGTATGGCATCGTTCTTCAAACAATGCAAACAGAATTTCACCTTTGGAGCTTCTTTGTGAAAAAATATTAGTAAAAGGACACCCAAGTATAATAAAATTATTACACAGTTTTATTTTGAAGAACATTTTGCATTTGTTTTAATACAAAATGATGTAGGTCAAGAAATAATTTACAAACCTTTAAGTTCTTATCCTGGCATTTGAAATAAGAATGATTTCAGAGGAAGTCTGTAAGCTATTCACAGGAAACTGTCATTATATACAAAATGTTTATTGACATGTTTTAAACATCACATTTGTAAAAATGTGAACTGGATTGCTATCTAGCATTTGAACTACAGGTAAAACCTGATAAGATAACTTGTTAGAACAAGTCATTGTTATCCAGTGCTAACAAAATAGACAGTAGCTTTCAGTGTGTTTTAATCATCCTCCAAGGACATTTCAGCCTCAAAGTCATTTCAGGGTTTTACTGCATTGTGAACAATATCGAAGCCCTCTCTTGATTGCATAAAAATAAATTTTTGAAATATTAAACATAGAACAACAAAAAGGTAGAGGCAATAAAATAGGATACTTTTTATATCAAGGTTTTTGGTTCTGTGTAGATTCATTTTATTGTCTTTCTTTTCGTTCCAAGCAGAGAAAGTAGTACTGAAGTAAAGCACGTTCTTTTACCTCTGAAGTATTTTCTGCCCAAGATGCTTCCTGTGTCAAATTAGCGTATGTAGGAATTACACTTTGTCAAAACTAATTGTCTCATCACCAGTAATAGCCTGGCATGAACTTGCCAAGTTGTTAATTTTTTTTTTTTATGGGGGGGTGGGGATGGGGGGCGGGGGTGGGATTAATACAAAAATAAAATTAGAGGTTATTTTTCAGTCAAAAAAGTTGAAATAGCTTTAAATGTTTTACCTTTCCAAGTATAAGACTGTAAGTAGTCAACGGTGCATCCCTTATGCAGAGAGATTTTTTGACTCAATTATTAAAAAAAAAAATCTGTTTTGTTGCCAAGTTCAAACTTGACACTATCCCAAAAAGAGATTTACACTGAGAGGTGGCTCTATTTAAATATTTATGCTATAGATCTATATATTCCAAGTAAAAATACTTCTATCTAGAATTCTGTGGAGAGTTACAATAATTAGGGTCCATAAATATTGCTGCAGTTCAATTACGGTACAATAATTACAAAATATAGAACATCTCTTTACAAATACAAATCATTTTATATTACAATTAATTTACAATATTTTCTACTATATAATTTTTAGCAAACTATCTTATCTAATTCTACTATAACCTGGTTGCAAGTGCATTAGTAAGAATGCAATTATTCCAGTATATTTTGCCCTTAACATGATAGTCATAAAACAGACTATCTGAATGATATTTTCCTATGTAAACTGATGTTACATATGACAGATTATTCTTTATATAACTTCTTTTTCCCACGATCTCTAACAGGTAGAGCATGACAAACTGTATCTTAGAAGAGCATTAAGAAATGAAATCAGGAGGCAAGTTTGAGAACAATGTTAGAATGGATATGCAATGGGAAGCTGATATGCTATTGAGCACTGAGGTAATGACATTATTGGTTGTCATCACTCATCTCATGTTGCTGTTTCCCACACTGTTCTGAGCCAGACCTATACAGACATTTTCACTGACAAAATCCTGCTCTACTATGAAGGACAGCAGCACAAGGTTGAAAGACAGGCAAGATATTACACCTCAGAATCCTGCTCTAGCCCTCAAAAAACTGATTGTCACAATCTGCTTGGTTTCAAAATAACCTTATTCTAACAGAGAAGTCAAGATTCTGCAGGAGGAAACTTGACATACTGCAGCTCTGATCGCATTTCGGCAACCTGGAGATAATAAATTTATTAGTTATGGCTTCCTTGAGGTGTGACATCACTCATACAAAACTTTGATTAGTTATTCACTCCAGCTAGTGCCTAGCATCTTGGAACTATGAGGCACTTTTTCTGTTATTTTCTGCTATTTCTGTCATTATCCTTGCTAAATACTATAAACTTGTAATGCATATCATTTCATCAGCTAAGTCTTCTTCATATCGTCCCGTTTCTGGTTCCTCATCGCTGTAGCCAGGACCAAAATCTTGAAGTTCATAATCTTGTCTGCTTAAAATTGGAAACATATCCCCATTGGTCCCATTGCTAATATTTCCATTGAGAAGATTACTTGCTGCACTTTCCATCTCATCAATAGTCATGTCACACGCATCAGCAATCTCATGTTTTGTAGCAGAAACAAACTTAGGGTCCTTTGCATACCTTCCTAGGCCTTCAGATATAAGTACCTGGCAAATGAAGGGGAGAGAGTGAGACATACAGTGGAATTACAGAAGAACAGATTGATCATAACAAAGTTTCTCATTTCTGGAAAACATTTCTCATTTCTAGAAAGCCCACGCTGAATCATTACAACCAAAAGTGTCCAAAGCACACTATGTCAGGTAATGTATGATAATGTAACTGATTTTGCAGTACATCTGACAGTTCCCTAGAAATTTAGCATTAGTCTTTGATAAACATGAATCATCAGGCTGATATGGTTAATACATCTCAGATGGTGCAACTGGAACAACTGCCTGAAATACAGAATTTTCTATGTTCTCAGTAGGATAGAGTACGTGGAAAAGAGATGTTTAATTCCCATGTGCTAAAACTTGTAACAAAATGTATTGTTTAGCTCATAGCAATGGAAAGGAAGGGATGGATGGAAGCAACAACAATAATGATGATTCAGAAATGCTCTTTATCTTCAAATCTTTTCTAATATACAAGGATTCTTAACATTCTTTAGCACACCTACAAATCAATCCTTGTAGTTATTATTCAAGTCTCTGCATTTAGTACCTTGATTCATAGAGTTTTTGATTTTCTAGTCAGATTATTGCAAAAATAGAAACAATGAAGAGAACAAACTTATCTTCTCTTCCTTATGCCACTGTGGAAGGAGACTACAGAACTGATCCTCACCTAGAAAACTTACATTTCAAAATTCTGAAATATCTTCAGTTCTCTGATTAATCTCTCACTAATGTTAAGATTTGGATTCAGCAGAAATCCTTCACTACATGACAACACTGAGAAAGTTCTCCCTCTTTACCTAAAAAACATTTTGGGGCTAGAAAACTGAAAATACCGCATTTGCAGAGAGCTACTGTGAACTGAATTATGTGCTTTTCAAAGTTAACACAAAAACCGAGCAGACACTCCTGGCCACTTCAGAGGTTCCTGCAATACTCACCGCTTCTACCAGGCTGTCTGCACTCCTCTGCTTGTCACTATGTTTATGCCTAAAGTCATTGGGTACAGTCAAATTGGCTGGTGTAAATGTTCGGTAGGAAATGTCAGGGTCATCTGTGTACCAGGAGCTCCTGTGAAGGGAAGGGAGGCTGCCATTCATGTGCTCTGTGGAGTCAGCCCTGTCCACCTGGATCAGAGGGGTGTAGTACGGGGTACGGTCCCTGTTGGGAGGGGTCGCAGGTGGGGTGGCCCAGGAACGCGTTGAGCGACTTGGTGAATGTTTATGAGCTTTGCTGGAATCCAGACCTGCCACAGCCATGACCTGGTAAGGAGAAGAATTTCAGAAGTTGGTGATTTCAAATGCTTGATCACGCTCATTCCTCATTTCAGCAGTTAGTTCAATTTTTCAGGCAGCAGCTCTGCAAAGTTAACATTTTCAGATGTGTAGTAGCTTTGTAAAGTGAACATTTTCTGATGTGTAGTAGCCATGTAAAGCAGGAACAGGACTGAATTGGTAAATTGACAGGATAAAAGAGTATTTTTCCCATTTTATTCATATCATAAAATCTTTTTGCTTATTCAATATATTCAAGAAAGCAAAGTATAGAAACATTCCTCTTGCCCTGCCAGGACAGGATAGGAAGCTGTCAGCATTTCCCAGGCTGAGCACTGAGCCCCAGAAGATGTATATGTGGTACTTGCAAATTCTCACAGAATTGAGTAACCACACAGGCAAAGATTAATAGGCAGCTGCTGTATTATGCAGTCCTGGTCAAAATTCCTTAGGATATCCCAACACTTTGTGGACACTAAAAGAGTCAAAGAGGCAGGCTGCTCCTTCTCAGGGTTTTGCACAAGGTCAATGTTTGAGAAGCCTTGTGTCCAGCAACTGAAAGTCTATACTCAGCCTAGGAGGCATTCACAGCAAACAGCATAATACACTATGACTATTTCAAATAATGAAAATCAGAAGTACAATATAGAAGCTGGAAAGATCTAATTTATTGTTAGTTAAGTAAGAGTTTGTGTTTACCTGCTGTTGCATTAGATGAAGTGGTAGAGCAGTGCGATGGTGAAAATTAGGAGAAAGTGGTATCTCATCTTGGCTACTTTGCCGGCGGAGGCATTCAAAGTTAAAGGAAGATCGTCTGTGTGCTACAGGGAAACCATAATTCATTAGGAAAACAAAACATTTTTCCTCAGAGTCTATTATTTCCAGAATTCCAGTATGAGCCAACTATGACGCAAAAACCAGATCCCCCAGTAAGAAACAAGTTGTGTTACATACTGACATTCACGTGAATGCTAGAAAGGAAAAAGTAGAAATCTGAACTAAATTAAGATGTTCGGTTGATGTGGAAATGTTTCAGCTGGGCTTGATGAAATCCTGCAGAACATTGTGAAGCTTCAGTGTGAAGAAAGCGTGGATGCTGAACTGTAGCTGGAATCCAGATACATCCTCACAGCTGCAAGCGTCATAGCGGAAAACTGGAAAGAACCAGACTGTTCCAAGAAATGGTACAAAATTTTACTCTCTTGAAACTAACTGAAACTATTCTTGGTATTATTTTTTCCAACATCAAGAATTTTGTGAAGAGTAAAGTGCCATAGACACTTAATGCTGGATACTAACAACCAAGGATCTTTAAAGACCCATTGGACTAAAACAGGCATCTGCAGAAGGTAATTCAATCCACTTAAAGCAAACTTTGTCTCTCTTTCCATTATCTGTATGGTAAATTTAAATACAGGAAATGTAAGTCTTCGTTACTGATCCAAACATGCTAAATGTCCCAATACCAAAATAAATAAAAAGCAACGAAAAAACTCCCCTCATCCAAAAGAAGACACTTCTTTGCACATGCCTCTCTGCAGATAAAAGTCTGGAAGAACATCTAAATCGTTTCTCAGTACACTTGCGGAAACTACCCAAATACTTGGGTGATGAGTTTGATACAAAAAATCTAGAAAGCATGACCTGGAGCTCAATTCACTAACTGCAGTTCTCAGTCAAGGCACTGCATGTTACGTTAACATGGACTGAATGCAGATGTAAGCAGAACCTGTTTAGTGCAGTGCTGCAGGGCCCTTTATTTTTTGTCTTTTTCTTTCTTTCTTTATATGAGAACATCAAGGCTTCTTCCCCAGGCCAAACACTAGTTATACAAATAAAATATTTGAGCTTCTTTTAAATTTGCTTGGATACCAAGCCTCTAAGATTTCTCAACTGTGTTCCTGAATATTAAACAAAGGGTTTATGACAGGAGGCCTGACCATGCTCTTGTGACATTATACTGGTGAAAGTCAAAGGACTTCCTATATTACCCTTATGCAACTTAGATCAGAATCAGGTCCTCCTATCCCAGGATATCAAATACCCTCTTATCTAGTTCATTTATTTAATCTTCTGTAGGAGAGATAAAAAGTGTAACTTCCTCTAAAGAAATGTCTGCCAAACCCCATCATTAAAACTTTATCAGAATGCCAGAGACTGCAGTTAGAGGAAGCCTTTAACCCTCCCCTCCCAACATTTTCAAGGGCAGACCTGAGAGGAATTTTTCAAGAATGTTCTCCTGCAATGTATGAAATGGATATACAAGGCCTCTATCTTTTTCTTTGGCTTAAAATTCCTCTGTTATTAGAAAAGCTTGTAGAAAGATCTGATTTTTAAATCTCTGCCTGCATTTTCTTTAGTGTCTGAAATAAAGGACTGAACCCATTTCCCCACTCGTGGGGTCCTTGCAGTCATCCTTCCACAGAAAAAGAGACTGTGGCTCCAGCTCCTACCATCATCAGAACGGAAGACAACTGTCCACCTTAGAGCAGATAAAATGTGGAGACTTGCAGAAACAGTCCTACGTTGTCTGGCCTGGATGGCACTGGTGAGATGCACCATCCAAAGACACGTGACAGATGTGGCTGTGCAGACCACACCGCATAAAAGTGTCTGTAGGGACAACACAGGCTGCACAGAGCTGGGTGTCGTTTCTTTTGCACCAACCAAAAACAGCCTTAAAAAGAAGTTTCTTTTGCACTTCAAGAGACACTCTAAGTACTTCCTCTCTACAAAGTGTCAGAGGTCAGAGACCAAAATCCAAGAGTCTTAAGTCTGTGCCTGGTTTCAGCAGAGGATTAGCACTGCTGATCTGTGCAATATGGTCTGGAACATATAAAGATAGAACTACAAGATAGGAAACTTGAGAGCTTGTAGAAATGCAGATAAAGGAATATTGTTCTTGAGATTAGGAGAAACCAAGGGAAAGCTCCAAGGAGAAGAATAAATGAAAATTAAAGAAACAGATGTAAAAAAATTTCTGTTCATAATACTAACTCAATCTTTAAATGGAAACATTTTCCCCACAGAAGAAACACAGAATATTATGCAGTGTTCCTGAGATGGCAGAATAAAATATCAATGTGAATCTGAAATAAGATGCTTAGCTCAGCACAACACTTTTATTTTTCACAGCAACTTGTGAAGCATGTTAAAAAGCTAAAGGCATTTCAAGAGTAAGGAAAGAAAAAGCCAAAGACAAGTACCATTATTTCTCACTCTTGGTTCTCTTTTCCCTGAAAATTATCGTAGAGTCACTAGGGAGACAATGGCACTGATACACAGCAACACTGCATATCTGTAGATGTGAATAAAGGGCACATGGATTGAAACCCTCTGCTCAAAGTTTCACAGCAAACTGCTGCATTCTGCCTTGCTCTTTCTTCATTTATCAAGCCAAGTCAAAACCCATAATTAAATTAGTTATATTGTTTATAGTGATGACTGAGGCAGGAAATACTAGAAAGACTGATGAAAGTTACAATCCATAGATTCTCTGACCAGTCCCTCAAGATAGACAAGCATTTCTGCTCTACACAATAATCCACTGGAAGAAGTAATCAAGAAATGTCATGTTTGAAATCCAAGTTAAAAATAAGCCTTTGTAAAATGGATTATGTCTGAATGTATTTAAATATTTCTAGATTTGAAAACAAATTTTTCTTCATGTACTTACGTGGTGGTGTTGGAGGTAGCAGCCGTCTCCTAGGAGATCTTTTGGTATCATAACAGAGCTGTGAATCATCTTCCTCAAAAAACCCATGTGGGTGATGGTAACCTTTTGGTCTCTCAAAATCAGAGTCATGGCAGTGATATCTACAGTGGTAATCATATATATGCCTGCATTTAAAATACAATAAGAAAATGTTATTTCAGTGAGTTTCTGTAAATTGATCTATTAGTTTTCTTCTAGAAGATTTTCAAGTCTCCCCTTTCTCCAGCAAGATAATTATGCACTGCATTATATGTTTACACAACTCAATTTTAAAATCCGGTTTCTGTATGAATTTCAGATATTGGGCAAACTCCTTTGTACTAGTAAAGTTACATAGTCAATTCTCAGGTGAAATTTTTATCAAATTCTGTTTTCAATGAATTTGTTCTTACCAGTATAGATTGAAATGTAAGACCTCAGTTGCACACTGCTTAAAAAAATAAAATAAATACTTTGTTCTACTGCTGCCATCCTCTCTTGTGAAACCTGGGTAATGTGTGGGAACACAGAAACTCAGAGAATGGATTTAAACCTTTTACATTCTGGATACTTCTCATTTAAAATCACATCTTTGAAGGATGTTATTTGACTCTAATTATCATATAAAAAAATTAGTGACCTGAGAATTCTGTAAAATTTAGCTTTCATGCAACTCCTAGCTTTTATGCAAACCCTCAAGATACAGATTAGGATGCCAATCTTGCCAAAATCCAGACAGTGAACACAGTCAGTATTTGAGAAGCATAAGTGCATATGCACTTATGGATCTAAGATAAAATGGCAATACATTCCTCCAGTTCTAGGCTGGACTTCAAAATAAAAAAAATTGTTGATAGAAATAGAGGTTATTTTTGTTATTGAATTTATCCAGCAGAAGTCCCTCTAGCTAAACTTGATCCATTTTCCATTATACATGAAATTTTATTTATAAATGAAACAATTCTTTGGTTATGCACTACCAGATTGATAATCAGTTCAAAGGAACTTTGTACTTCCTTTGAATTGGGTACAGAAGTGTTGGTGGAGTCAGGACATGATGCCAAATGCAAAAGATCTTTGGTACACTCTCTATTCCTACTCATCATTTCACTTAACCAGCAACTATGGAGTATTAACTTCATGAGAGAGTTTTTAGTGTAACTGCGCTTAGTGAAGCCTTTACAGTATCTGTTATTGAAATATTTTTCCTAGTTTAAAAAAAATCCTCACCTGTTTCCTGACAACATACTGTCGTCTTCATAATATTCTTCTCCACTAAAATATTCCTGTTCTCCCAAATAATGATCATCATTGCAATAGTCTTGGACTTCATGTTCTTCACGGCAAATAGTAGGTCGGCGCCCATCACCAGTGTCGGACCTGCAAGTAGCAAGCAAATACTTTTTTTTCTATTTATATCAATTGTATATTGTTTATTTTATACAGTTCTTTTAATGTGCTTCCAAAGGGAACCCTCTGCCTCCCAAAAAACCTCAAAAAATCTAAGTAACATTCTGTAGCTTAGAATGTGGTGTTCCAGTAGTGCACAGCAGTGCAGTTTGGAACGTGACTGATATATCACCTCCCTTTATTTCCTTATGGTGAAAACAGGGAAATAAATAGTAAGGGGATGCTCAGTGAAGTCAAATACATTTAAGATATTTTTACAAAATACGCATTCAGTTACTTGAAGAAACGCAGCCTCTCTTGAATGGCTGAAGTTTGTGAAATGGCTCAAATATTAATGAGTTCTCAGTGAGGTATTCCAAGAAAAATCTGAAAAGGATATGCAGACCTAGACATAAACACCAGCACTGGATGTCCCCTTAGCAATGCTCCTCAACAAAAACTATAGATCCTATTTTTAACAGTTGTCTTGGAAAATATTCAGACATAAGACGAGGAAATATTTTCGGTCCCCTGTAAAGGGAAATGTACACATTAACATTTATCAAAGCAAACACCAGTGGTTTTTCCAGTCTTTGCAAGTCAATTTTTAACAAGGGCCATCATCAGGTGTGATCTTTAGCCTGTTGAAAACTGCAGAACTCTGCCTGGACTTTTAAAAGGACTTGAACTATCTACTTTGCCCTCTTCAATTACGTCAGAACAATAGCAACTCACCTAATATATGTTTCATAGTAGCGTGTTCTATCCAGGTGAGCCATGAAAATGAGAAAGATATTTTAAAAAGAAGTCGTTTAGAGAAATTCTTTGGTGATTACAATGTCTGTGCTGTAACTAATAATTTCAGTTTCAGGGAAACTGCTACTTTCAAACTTTATTAAAGATGTATGTATTTAGATTTTAAATACATCTCATACATCATCAGGAAACAGAAATGAAGTTTCAAATTAATTTCATCTAGCGTAAGTTTCTTATGGTGTATTTATAAATTTATTTAAAAGCAGATATATATTTGTGAGTTTACCTCCTGCTGCTTGGCCGTCTGCGCTTCTCATGGTCAGTTCTGGAGTGTGACCGGTAACTGTTTTCAGATCTATGCTCACGATTTCCAAAACTTGGGTGTTTTCCATGATGTTTGGACACGTTGGCATTATTGAGATTGGCATTTGTTGAGTTTGGAACATGCTTTCCTATTGAGTTGTGATGATGATGATGATGATTGTGGTATACAGAGTTTCCTGCCTGATGATACATGTTTTTCTCAGTATCACTTGCAGATGGAAATGAAGGCCGCTGGACGTGTAAGGGGCGGTGTGTGGTGTTGATCTGTTGAAAAGAGTCTCGTCTGTCACTGCTAATATGGTTTATGTGGTTGCCAAAGAGGGCACCATTCCTCTGTTTCAGGAGAAGAGAAAGAAAAAATTATATCAGATACCTTAACAGAACGTATTTTTGACAGTGACAACTTACTTTTCTCTCCTACATGCATACAAAAGTAGCAATTCAAATAATCTGTGATTTTTCTTGCTAGTTTTATGATGCTTCAAATGGGATCTTCTGAGGTGACACAGGTGTGATTGTGATAATGACAATATTGTATTTCAGAGTCAAATCAACAATATGCTGAGATCATTATTCTTTTCCATCCAACTAAATGTGACATATCCAGCTTTCTCCACATATTATTACACAGGAGAAACCTAGATTCCCATATACGAACATGCACCAACTCCCTCAGAAAGGGACGTGTCTGCCTTAATTTTTGAGGACTCTTTGGTGGAATTGTCTCCTGTTCTCCCAGAGCACCGGTTTGCGACAGGCGTCACTCAGACAGGATGGAGTGCCATGCAACAGCTTGCAAGCATAACTCAGGTAGGTAACATTCAGCTTCAGTGCTTCCATTCTTTCTTCTTGCAGAGGTACAAGAAAGAGTAGTTACTCTTTACCAGCCCTGAGAGTGTAATGGATGGTGAGAGAGAGAATGAAGTGCTAAGTTATGACTATGACATGCAGCTCTCTTTTACATCTGACCCAGATAATGTAGCCTCCCTGTCTAGCCACGTGTGGGTCTTGGATGACAGCAGTCTGTCTTGAAGCTCAATCTAGAGAAGACAGGAGGTAATGATGGTTGGCAGAGAAATGCATCTACTGATGGTAGCTGGGGCACTGTCTCCAGTGCCACATTCGCCTTTTTAGCAAAGGACAGTAGCAAGCTATGGGGCTTCTGATCTAACTCCTGCAGAAGCATGTTTTACATCTGCTTCTTCTGAAATGCTTGGGAAAAATTATGTTTTCTTGCTGGCTGACAAGAGGTTTGCAGATTGCTTCTGATTATAACACCAACTTTATGTGTTCACCTTAGGACTAAATAAAGGAAAACTAATATTTTTCTCTAATTGATTCTTACTGATATCCCTCGTAAGAAATTGCAAATGGCATTTTTATTTAGTAGCCCTCTATGTAATTACAACATTCATTTTAAAAGACACTTCTCTGTGTCTGTTGTGGTTTGGTTGTATGGAATTTCACTCTCTTCTTCCTATCTACCACTGCAGAAGTTAAGACAATCCCAGTTTACACCATGCCACTATCAAAATTTGGGATGGCAAGGTTCACACACTTAGGATTTGCCTAGGGAAAAATAAGAATTTATGAGAAAGAATTAAGGGCAGGAGAGTCACCCTGCAGGAACAGCTTCCTAAATCTATGATGGAATGTAAGTGTACTGGTAATACCATTTTTATAGATTTATACATAAAATACACTTATTTATAAAGTATTTATATTTTGCTGAATTGAGGGGTTGCTTTCAGTATTATTATATTAATCCATATTCAAGAATAAGCTCGTTCTTTAATCTCATATTATATGATAAAACAGTTCACATGGTTACTTTATAAACTTCTTCCTCCTCCTCTGGATTGTTTTCCTCTGGTTCATCATCTTGCAAGTCACAGGATATAGCTCGGCGTATTTCAGGGCCAATATCATGAAGTGTCCTTAGTCCTGCCTAAATCAATGACAATATCATAATACATTAGGAATGCAAACTCTTTTTCACTCTTTAATTACAGGCGTGTAAATTTATTTTAAAGGACAGTTAACAAGCTCTTGTATCCTGACATCCATACAGGATGCATCCTGCCTTGAGTTTCTTTACTGTTATTAATAAAAGGCTTATATATTCCAGAACAACCCTGCTGAGGGGATTATGTCTTTATTATCACAGTGTAGACCCTGACTAAAAGACAACTGATGTTTATGGACCCTTGTAGAAATAGGATTAATCTTATAGTAAGATATAAGTAATCAGCAAGAACTATAATAAAATGCATTTCAATGAGATGTATATTCAATGTTACAAACATGTTTGCAGCCTGTGTCCACAAAGGAAACACAAGGAGATCTTTGCTATAGCAACAGCAATTTTAGCAGAGCTCAGATGGAAGAGAAAGCAGTGAAATAATTCCAGCTCATCTACACTGCACTGTGATACACAGGTATTTAATTTAAAGTTTTAGTTTAGGACAGAAACGCCTTTAGCTACAGCAGCATGGATCTCAGTGCACATCAGTTCCTATTGCTCTCAGGTCTCCTACCACAAGCACCTCTAGGAAATGGATAATGCTGAGACTGTAATGGACAGGCCTGCACATCCGAGAGCAAACAGACATCATAACCACACTAAGAATTCAGTGCTTTTGTACAGGCCTGCCTCACTTCAAAAAGAAGATATTTTTCCTGGTTTAACTCTGCTGTTATGATCCAAAGTAAGAAATACAATCTTGTTCTTCACAACTCCATTTATTATCCCCTCAGGTTCAGAAGAAATCAAAGATGTGCTTGTTTAACTCTTTGCTACCACTACACTTATACTACTAAAGCTCAGGCACAGTACTTGGCTCAATTTCTTACTATGATCTAAAAACCTGATTTACTATTTTTTTGCATTTTTAAACGTGGTATGAGGGCTGTCCAGCCCACCAGAGCTATGCTTCTATGGCACAACACTGCCATTGCATGTTCCTTGCCCCAAGGTGGCATGAGGATATGTAGAGAATTTGGTGTGTCCAGAGCTGCAGGTGGAGCTGAAGGACCTTGGAGGGCCCCAAATATGGCTTGGTCCCATTCCTTCTGTTCTCACACACACTCCTGGGAACATACCACTGCATCACAGTCAGATTTCCACTCAAAACAGAAGCAGCTGGTTTGCTAAGGAGCAAAAGGGCATTTATGCAGTGTGGGCAATCAGATTTACAGTGTAGATTTACCTCAAGCTCCTCTGCAGGTTTCACTCATCCCAATATTTCACTTCATGAAAAAAATACCTGACCGATCATATTAGCTATATGTATTTGGCAATTAAATTTTCCTCCTCAGGGATGAACTTTGAGACTTACGTTATAATTGAACAAGGCTCTAAAAATCATTTACTAATGAGTTAATATACAACACACTTTTCATGAATACATTGTGCTTTCTCCCACTTCTTATGCTAATTGCACACTCAAAACCTTAGCAAGGTGGCTAATTGTTGTCATTTTGTAAGGTGCTAAATTAATACTTTAAGGTACAGATTTTCAAGTAGAAGACCAAAGGCTTCTATTTATTTAGCAGAGGCAAAGGCAGTATTTATTTCCCAGAGGATTACTATTATTTTTGATCATTAGCAAGAACAGTCACTTGCATTTCACACTCTCTATCTGCTTACTTTATAGCAAAGAGGACTAGAAAGAACAAAAACCCTCAAAGCTACGCTGACACTAACAAAAATTAACTGTGATTCTTATTAACAGAATACAATGCAAGAACTACCAAAACGAGGAAACAAAAATGCACAAAAATAGCTGAATGGACCTACACTACAGCAGTGAACACAAGAGCCACAGCAGTCAAGTCTTTATTCCCCAGACTCCTCACAGAACCATCTCCCAGTGCTGTCACTGAGTGTGCTGCTCTACAACCACACAAAAGTTCAGCTTTCAGCCCAACTCATACTGCCTTCAAGCTAAGCCCTCCTGTGAACACAACACTCTCAGACAGCTGTAAATTTTAACCCTGATAAAAACCACCAGTTCCTGTTCCTGTCTGCCAATTCGTGACTAAATCCTAGAAGCCAAGAAAAGCCACACATTTGACAGCAACATATTGAATAATAATTTAATTTTGATTACATTTCCAACTGCCTTCTGGTTTACTTCTTGGTGAATTATCCCTCCTTTACTCAAGACAAAGCAGGCAGCCTCTATCATCTCATCTCTGTCCATGTAACAGACCTCTTGCAATGACAGTCAACAGTGGAAAACAAACTCCTGGATCACCATATGTAAAAGTCTGTGTTAGACTAAGGCCAGCAGCTTTTTCACCCACAGACAATACAGAAGCCACAGGCTCTACAAGCAACATCTGTCTGCAGAATTAAAATATTCCTCCACTTTTTTGCTCTAACAGAACTATCTGCCATGATTTCATTAACTATCATTAAAATGACCACTACCATGTATGGTCTCATTTTAGCTGGTGCAACTGAACAGTGTTCTGAGTAATCTAAGAAAAACTTCTATGGCAGGAGCACCACACTGTGAGACAAATTCTCTCCCAGAGCTCTTACATAAGACAAGCTTTCATTAGATCAGCCAGCTACCACTGAAGTGGGGCTGATGTCAAAATGCAGATCAGTAGGAAAGTCCCTTCCCTGAACCACATTTAATGTCTTCTGTGAAGACTGGAGAGGCAACATCAACGGATCAAACATTTGACTTTAACTTCAAGCACTTCAGGACCATGTCAGAGATCTCTTAAACAAGACAGTGCACAAAAATCAAACCAACCTTCCCCACATTTCTTCATTAGTTGACAGGGAAGAAGGATCCTTCAGATACATATTTCCCTACATAACATTGCACATTTTAGTCTACCCAGCAAGAATCCTACAGACATTATAATGCACAAGAGCACAATAGGAGCATGCCACATTCTCCACTTGTGAGGTTCTAAAAACAAATACATTTAATTCACAGATAATTTCTTCTCTTAAAAACTGAGCAGATAGGACTTTTCAAAAAAGAGAGCCTGGATGGTGATTTGCCTCTTCATGCCAGAGATGTGATTATTTCTTTTTCTCTATGACTGCTTAAGTTCTTAGCAGACAGCTATTACCCTAAATAGAACTCTGTAAGACTTTTTGTTCTTACATGTGTCATTCGAGACTTAACACATTCCTGAAGCATCATGCTATAATGATTTAAAAAACAACAAACCAACAAACAAACAAAAACATGAAATAAAAGTCAAATTTGCACGTTATACAGAAATTACTCCTTCCCAGTCTCGGAGCATGGCTGATCAGAGCTGCAGAAGAAAGGAAATCCCACCCAAATCCCTTTCCCCAAACGAGTAGACACTAAAGATTTTCCTAACATTTCCTTTGGTTGGGAAATATTACTGGAAGGGTTACAGTCTCTTATCGCCCTTACATCCTTAATTTTTTATTGCTAATTCTTAATTCCTGAAGATTCTCTCACATCCAGAGAATTCTTGCTTTTCCTTAATGGAAGCTCCGAGATTATTTCATGCCATTTCAGCAGTAAAAACCACCTTTAAAATTTTCCCTAAACAAATGGAAATGTGACTAATAAATATTGATTTTTTTCCTATTTTTTGAGGACCAAAATACAATTCCCATCATTTCAAGAAGCAGGGGGCAAGTTCTGTCATCATATACATCTACTGACCATCTCAGCTCACCAGACTGAAAACCTGCCTTGTTCACGATGCTGTTACATCTATCAGGTGGGTCACATTTCTTAGACAATGTGTTTAATAATACCACTCTATTGCAAATACAGAATTATTCAGTTTTTTTCATCTCTAGTTTTCCAATACAGAGTATTACTATTTGTTAAACACAAATGTCTTTGCCTAATGTAACTGGAAGAATACTTTTTGTTTTTAAATATGGGTGTTATTGTTCATGTGCACTTACCCTAGACCTTTTAGCAAATTGTGTTTTCATCACAGACATTGGAAGATGAAAGGGTTTATAATGGAAGAGATAAAACATGGAAGAAACATGTTTAGGCACCAGTTCTATAGGGATAACATTGATCAAAACTGCATGACTGGACCATCCATGCTGTTCTGCCAGAGGACATCTGCACTCTCTACTCTGGTTTTTCTATTTTGGTGTTTCTTTGAAGTAAAGGAAGAAAAGAGATTAATGCGACTCTGTTTGGTTGCCTCTAATTCTATTCTAGAGATTTCACTAGAAGTTTGCAAAAGAAGGTAATGCTTGTTCAGACACATTCTCTCTCCACAATTCAATTTTAATGCCTTTCTTCATTTTCTCCTTGTAGCATGAGAAAGATAAGATGTACCAGTCCAATGCTTATTAAGCGAAGCAGTGACACACAGAGTGCTGAACAACATAATTATATGAGAAACCCAGGCATGTCTTTAATTAAGCTTTCCCATAAATGCACAGGATGACTCCCAATGAACATGGTAATTCTGTGCAGCTGTGCTTCAGGAGGCACAACAGCACCTGCAAGGTTTTCAAGATGGCACAAGATACACCAGTGCTGGGTCCTAAACAGCATTTCAAGAGACAATGAATGATGCCTCTGTCTCTGACACGCCATTGAGATGACATGTATGTGCTTTCAAAAGCTGGAATAACAGAACTGTAGGAGTCCCTCAGTGACAAAAAATGTATGACTAATAGCTGTACCCCTGTATTGGTTATCTAGAGAGAGAAATGCTCTAAGAGGCTTGAAAAGCACCTCGCACCCAAACATCAAAATATTTAAAAGTCAAACATCTGAAGACTTTGAAAAGACTGTTTTTAAAAAATGCCAAATAGTTTTAAAATCAGTTTTTCCATGTCTATAGTATGCATAAAACAATAAGACCATTTTCAGAAATATTTCTTCTTTTAAGAAACCTGTGTATAATGCAAGACTCCAGAGTCATGACTTCTAGAAAAAATATTTGAATGCTTATAAATACCGGAACCACAAAAAGATCATTTTCCCTGCACCAAAACTCAATCCACAACCATTGTGAGGCAGGGTCCAACCTACACATAGATGCAGTTCAAGCTTAGTTTAAGAAATGCAGGCACAATACCCTTATTTAAATAGTAAGAATCATTATTATCTAAACCATTTCCAGCCAGATAAAATACACAATTGTGGCTCTTTTGAGCCATCTTAGAATGATAACAGGAAATGGAAAACACTGGTAAGCTTTGCTTCACAGCCTTTAGAATAATGATGTGGAGTTATGTATATTGCTACATAAACTCACTAGATCTGGAATAAACATAAATATTAATTCTAAATACTTAGGTCTTCAGAGCTTCAGAATCCTGAAAACCTGACTTTAAAAATGTCCGCATAAGCCATTACATTTTCAGATAATGAGCATGTTTTTGCTATCTGATTATTTTCCAGCAAAGAAAACTAAAAAACCCCATAAAACCTCAAAATTACACTGACAATTAAGATAAAAATAAACTGAGGTTAGTACAAAGAGAATAAGATGCAAGAACTACCGAAATAAGGAAATAAGCATGCAGAAAAAGAGCTGGATAGACCTACACTATAGCAGTGGACATAAGAGATATAGTAGTCAAGCCGTGATCCCCCAGAGCTGTCCATGCTCCCAGCGCCGAGCGCGCAGCTCTGCAGCTACCAAAGCTCTGCTCTCAGTGCAGCCTCGACTGCCTTCAAGCTCAGCCCTGCTATGAGCACCACACCAACGTGGGAGCAGAATTCAATTGAACTCAAGCAACTATTAACCCCCTCAGCCAGAGGATTGGGGTTTTTTCCTCTTTCTATTAATGTTTTCTGCAGGGTTAATACTAGTTATAACATTGGTAGGGAGAAAAAAAGTGTAGGTATTCTAATCTGAAACATGTTTCCAAAACCAAGTTCAGCTTAATAAACCAGTGCTTTTGCATAGGATGGAAAGGGAAATAACCTTTAACTTTTGATGGAAAGGGAAATATCCTTTAACTTTTATTTGTGCATATTAACAAAAAGAGTTACACGTAAATAAATGTGAAATATAGCTGCAAATGTTATATAGTTTACAGTAAGTATTTTCCCTAGGAAAACACTGTAGAATTAATTAATTCCCCCTAAGTACTAGAGGAAAGTAATTAAAATTGTTCATGCTTCACTTAACATTTATTTTACTAGCAATGTGACCACTGTTTGGCTCAATATAAATTTCCATCATTACACAAAGATATCTCCTTTCTGACCCAGAAAAGATATTTGTCCTCACTGCACAAGTATCAGTCAACAGCGTAAGAAAGGCACCTTTTCTCTCTTACTGTAGGAGCATGTATAAAACCACAAAAACTGCAGCAGATATCTAACAGGAACTGCTCATCTGTCAATGCAGAGCCACTTGTTCGCCTCCCTGCCTTCATAAGGGGTGAAAGCCCCTTCTGTCTGCAGAGGACAGACTTGGGAGCTCCCAGGAATACTGTTATCACAGTTCTGAAGATGTTTTTGGTGACAATATCCAAGTTTAGAGCAACTTCTGTTGGTTATTATTTGAAGTGTCCTTTTCTGAGTGAGGAGGAATTTGAAACTTCAGGGCAAAAAGACTTTCTTGCCTTAATAGCCTGAGCAGATAATGATTCCCCTGAGACCCACTTCACTTTCTAGGCTGCTTCCTTCTCTCTGACACGTACCCAAACATCAGCTGTGTTAGGCTAACAGCAAATGCTACATCCTTAAGTAAAACCTGACCTCTACAGAATAAAAATCACCCCAAATGAAGTCATTGTGGAGTAAGAAGGGGATTTCCTGCATGTTCTGGCATTCACAAAGTGAATTTAGTTTTGCAGGGAGCTCTGTTCTGATTTTCTGACTAAACCCAAACTTCTACTGTTTCTTCTACCTCACCAAAAAATTTGTCAAATCTGCTATTAGAAGTAGCTGTTTCTTTATTCCAATTGGGCCAAGTTCTGGCCCCCAAACCATGAGGGGGCTGCCACTGACAGTCTCATGAAACAGTTCACAAGTTTTGGCCTCATGAAACCAGACAAAGGATGCAAGTTTCAGTTTCATGTGTTAAAATGCCCAAGTCTTAATGACAAACCTCCCTATTCTCTGTTTATTCTGTGTTCATTCAGAAGCTGCTGATTTTACCACTTTTACACTGTGCCCTGAGAGGCAGCCACAGCTGCCCCTCACACCACAGTGCCTGCAAGAGTATCATCAAATGCCAGTCATGAGTGAATAAAATATCTGGCAGAAGGGTAAAATTAAGGTGCTACTGATTGTAGTTATTACATCTACTGCTAGACCTTCTTCATCTAATCAATAAAAGTGTCTCTCTTTACTTAACCTTGAAATTAAATCCTTCGTGTGTCTCTCTGAAGATGACATGTATTTTTACACATGCTCCTTGGTCAATCTGTCTTCCTGGGTCACAGGTTGAATCTTGAGTTAAATAATGAGGCTTCCAAGGGAAGATCTGTTTCCACACTTGGTGAAACAGAACTTATTAACACCACTAATGTCGGTCACCAGAAAAGCTCACTGGACTTTCCTGAGCTTAAAGAATTTTACCCTGAGTTATGCAATTCTCTTCAACTAAGACAGTGTAGATGGCTCCCTATCTTTTATACTACACTTTTTTCTGGAAGTGCTTTTTTGTCTGAAAAGATTACTTTTTATGACAACATTCTAGTTGTAATATTGTGTAGACTCCGCTTTGCAGTTCTAAAACATTTTATCTTGCATGTCAGGGTTCTTAAATGATTCTGCATCATTTTTCTGCCTATGTCAATACAAGTCATTCTACTAGAAACAGCAGTATGAGAAGTACATGCTTTGAAAAGTGTTAGCAAAAAGCAAGGCATTCAAATTCACTGTCCTAGATTATAACTAAAGGATTAGTAAAACAAACAAACAAACACCAAAACCAGCAAGTGTAACTCTCTTGGAAGAACAGTGTCTTAGGCCATTTGACAGCTACAGGACTTCCCTTCAGTATCTCCAAAAGTACAAAATGAAACTATTGTGAAACACCAACCTCCAAACCTCCAACAAAATACCAGTGAGAGCATGAGGAAAAAAGGAAGGTAAAGAAATTATCTGCATTAAAAAAATTTTGTTGGATTCTCATAAAGAAGACAGGAAAAGCATAACATGGCCAACTGTAAGAATCAGCAGGGTTATAAAACTGTGACTCATCTCTTGCTTCATTCAACAGTTAGGAAGGGATTGTAAACCTTGATAGCAGGTTGTTTTCTCCCTTTCTTGCAGGAGAAAGGAGATAAAGAAAGCCAGGCTAGATAATGTAGGGAGTGCAGGGTTTGTTAGGTCCTTAGGAACCATGTTCTTCATTAACTAACTAGTTCAACTACCCCAAGAGAAAGTCACAGGTATCAGCAAAAGTACAAGAGCATTTACCACACATATGGCTTTAGACACAGACTAGAACACGTGACATTGCCGTTTATCTGCTCGTTTGCTTAAGGATTTTGCAGCCTGACAACTGCAATAGGATTAAGATGTAAACAAGAGTATGAAAATACAGTTGGTCTTGTTTTTTACAAATAGAAGAACTGGATGGCTGGAAAGGCTTTTCTTATTATCCTGATAAAAATACTTTCCTTGGTTTATTCGAAGCTTTAAGCAAACAATTCCTAGTACAGAAAGATTCTCAAGGACAGAGCTCAAAAAAATCACAGACACAGCCCAGTTTTTGCTGCTCTCATCTCTCCAGCAGTCCAGGAAGCAGAGGCTGTTTGCAGTGGTATTATCATGACTACTAGATACTGTGGAATCTTAACTAGTTTAGAGAACCTAAATAACAGCTGCTGTTGGAGTAACATGCCAGCCCTGACTACAGGAAGTTTCTAATCTCAAAAAGAAAGTTCTCAAAATAACAACAAAAAAAGGTAAACACAGCAAAAAATGTCTATAGTAGAGAAGTAAGTTGGATGGTATACCCATAAATTATGCTGCCAAAAAATGGTTTTTAACACCACACGTTTTTGAAAATATTCTTAAGCATTTGAGCTTTGGACAAAGGAAGTCTGGAACAATGAGGCTGAAAACAGAGACACATCCCATTTTTATACATTGTACAAAAAGATCCTCTGTGATTATTTATACTAACCTCCCTATCCCATAGGACTGTTCTCAGGGGCTTTGATCAGAAAAAAAAAAATCAATTCTTTGTTGAACTACAACATCTCTTTTAGAAAGTTATCCAGGTCTGTTTTAAAGCCTCTTATAAATAATTATTCTAACACGTGTGACTATTTGACTTTGAATTTGACTTGCTGTAGTCTCCAGTACTGAATCATATTATTCCTTTACATCCTGCACTGAAAACTTGTAAGACTGGGCTATCTCCCAAGCACAGGGGCCAGGTTTCTATGAAATGCCATTTCTGTTTTTTTTAGGTAAAGTTGAGTTACTACTGATTCATTACAAAGACTAAAGTAGAACAGAGGAAAAATCGGGGAAAGAAAGAAACAACCCTCCCATCTACCAGCCTGGCTTATTTTATTACCACAGGAGCATTATTTTAATCAGAAAAAAATCTAAGTGCCATGCCTGAAATCCTATAAACCTTTGTATATTTCTAGCAGAGATTCATGGTAATTTTTTTAGCTGTTTTGAGTTGAAAAATGCTTGCCTAAAGGCCAAGGAAGAACCAATTTTTTCCAGTTCCATCTTGCCCTCTGTCATTGAGTAGGAAGCATGATCTTATACAACAGAGCACACTGACATTTGAAAACCCAGTATTTGTTTCTACATTTCTATGTGTGAAACTTCAAAAATACATGTGGAAACCTGTAATACTGTGGCTTGAAACTAACTTTGAGCTCCTTATGTTCCCATGGTTCTGCAGTAAGGAAGTCTGCAAAGGTCTTCCTAAAAATCCAATGTTTTCAATTACTTCTCAGCTGTTTCCAATCTTTTTATCACTTCCATTGCCCATAATTTTCTCTTCTTTCATGTTATGCAAATATAGTTCATACAGTGCTGACAAGCCACTTGTTCACAAATCAATAGCAAGAATTGTGATGAACCTTTCCCTACTTGCTGCATCTCTTATGCTTACGGTGACCTGGGACACAACACGTGTCAGAGCTGCCAGCAGAGACATTCTTAGCATAAAGGAATGAAACAAATTACTCATTTAACACAGCAAAGATCATTCTGCTAAACTGAAGTACAAATCAACAGGATTTTTAATGAAGCAAACGCTATCTAAATCAGGTTAACTCATTTCCCCTCTTTTAGAAAGGGATTTTCATAACATATTCCTAAATTTGGTATCAGAATACAAAATGATCAGAAACATTAAATGTATTTAGAGGTTGAAGTAAACCACTCAGCATTATCTAAAATTCACAAAGTTCCAATCCAATAAAAATGGTGCAGTGTATGATGTCTGGAATTATTTGAGAACAGCCTTCCATTTGCCTGTTTCAAAGTTCATAACAGAAAGGGTACCACTGGAGAGGAGCTTTCAGAATATGCTCTTTAGATCACGTGTACTCTACTGACTGCTTGCTGCAGGCCTGTTGAGAGACAGATCTATTGTCCTGGTTTCCATGTGATAGCTTGTTTTAAGAGACAGACAGAGTTGTGTGACATTAATGCAGTATGCTAATATTACTTACTATCGAAGAAATTAATGAATGTGGAATTCAGAATTTGCAAAAAAAACAAAATAGGAAGACTTTTCACCAGTAGTCATAAGTGGAAAAGAGAAAGAACAAGGAGAATTAAGAGAAATGATACTGTATAAAAACCTCTTTACTATGTTGTCATGCATATTAGAAAGTTGCCTGAAAACTGGCTCATAACATTGTAGTAACACAAAAAATTAAACAGTTAAAGCAAAGTTAACATAAATGATAGCTCAGAATTTTATTTATCAAAATACATATCAACAACTTTGGTCTACAATGTAACCACCAGACTTGCTAAGAAATTTTATAATCATTCCTACTGTTGGAGTAATCCATAGAAAATAACATTTTGCACTTACCTTGCTGTAACAGAATAGCAGGATTACGTTTTACTTTTCTGATGAATAAAGGCCAAAAGTGTCCCAGCTAAATAAAATCCTGGCAGCATTGCACAATCATCAATATTCATCTACCTGCTATTTCAAGCAAGGTCACAAAATGGTTAGTTAAAAATGTAAAAACAGAATCACCTGCAGAGCAATCGTGGTATTCTTCGCAGGATATTTCCCCACCAGTCCTTGTTCTTTGCGTTTCTTGAATTTCCTAAAGTAGTCCTGTATCAGGAAGGTGGCATAGAACTTCCCCACGGTTACCTCATCATCTAAATGAACAGACCAGACAGATCTCTCCCAAGTCAGCACATTTATGAATAGCCTGAACACTCATACCTGATTTGGGGGGTAAATGTGATGGGTGTGATAGGCACTACACTTTCAGCTCACAACAACGGAACCTGGAACTAGCTTAAAAGCAATGTTTTAGCAAGCAGTTTTGGCTCAGTCAGTTAAGTGAACTCATCCTTCATAAAGAAGAAAATACAATACTTTACCAAGTCTCACGGACTTCTAATTAAGTTTCTAACAAAACCATAAACATGTTTGTATATGCACTGAAGCTGAAGTACTGGCTTTAGTTACTTGGAATAAATAGATTAAGTAAAAGCTACCATGACATACATACACTGATGTTCATAAGAGTGACTCTGTAAAAAAAAAGGTTCTCCCTATATCTCTTTTTGTCATGGCTGAACCACATTCCCTTAGTCAGTGTATCCATGTAGCATTGTCCTGATTGCTCAGGGACTTGGACACCTTCACAAGACAGGTTATAGACTCTGAGGAGAAGCCAGAGAAGTTACAATTTCACATATTTTCTCTATGTTTAAGATGTGGTCCTACACAGGTGATGTTGATAACAGTGAATACAAAACAACATGACTCTTTCACACAATATGCATTGTGTCAGCTCTGCAGTGCTGATAGGAATGAAAGTAACTTCCATCAGCTAATTCAGTACAATTCAAACAACAGGCAAACAGCAAGGGCAGCAAAACCAAG
>JAWWLZ010000025.1:13947101-13963017 GCA_035041345.1 Poliocrania exsul
AGGAATGAAAGTAACTTCCATCAGCTAATTCAGTACAATTCAAACAACAGGCAAACAGCAAGGGCAGCAAAACCAAGTGCCTTTACAGAGTCACTATTGTGAACAAAATCCAAAGCTCAAAGGCAGGTGCCCGGTGGGTGAGGACACCACAATCACCTGCTCACAGTGTGTCAAGGATTCATGTGCCTGTTTTATGAGTCCAGTGAATCATTCAGCAGGGCAGGTTTGATTTCTCAATGAGTAATGCTTGCCAGAAAACTAAGAATAGTTTTCCATTCAAAAACATTGCTTTTGTAGCCACATGCTTTTTTTCCCCCTAGAGTTATGTGACATGAAGTTGGTGATTTCCCCTCCTGCTGTGCTGTCCAGGCTCCTGATGGTTTTCAGTAACCTGAAATAGCCACTTGCAATAGAGTTTCTAGCTGGTTACTGCCATGTGTAAAGGAGGGCTGGTGTGGTTTAGGCATCCAGCTTCCCTCTGCTGTCAGGGATCATCGTGATGGGCAGTGAACTCTCTTCATTCCAGCTGCCCTTGCTGGGACAGGCAGGTGCTTATCACATCTCAGGCTCAGGGTTACTCTGTACAGTCCTGACCTGACTGAATTAAAATCTAACATGTCCAGACACATTTTAACACACTCTGTTACAAAGTATGGATTCTGTTTTAGTTTTATGTTAGTTGTTTTCTCCATATTTTAACTCCCTAATGGAGTTTTGAATAGACCTGAGATAGGGGGTTTTGTTTTGTTTTGTGGGGTTTTATACATATGAACTCATTCTGTTAAACAAGCTTTTCCTCCTGCTGACTGTCAAGCAAATTCTCTAATCAAATGTCACATGTTAATATTTGATAAAAATAGAGTGCTCTCGTATATTGTTTTATCAACAATATGTGCCAATGTATCTCACTAATTTTAGTATTTCTAATACTATTTTTACTTGTAATGAATATTTTGTCTAATTTAAATTTGATTTACTTCCTTTTTTAGTCACTTGCTTTCACTTTAAAATAAGGATGGGGAATCCGGTCCAATCTAAGTTTAAACTCATTTTTACCTCTGTGATAAAATTTATCTCAAAATGAAGCCTCTCCCATTCAAAATCAGAACCTTTCATTATAAGGTCTGAAATGGGCTGTTTGGATGTGAGAAAGTATGACAGGCTTTAACGTTAGTGAAAAAGCATCTCAAATGTCTTCTCCCAGCAGTTTGTCCTAAAGTATCAAAGCAAAAATAATTAGAGTAATTTCTTCAAAAGATATTGATTGGGAGACCAGTCTGTTGCAGAAAATATCTTAGCACATTAAAGAGCCAGCTCTGCCAAACAGACAACTCCTCAAAGGTCTGAATTCTCCCAGTTCCTGCTAGGAAAGGGGGAGCTAGCAGGAAATAGCAGGAGCTCCACAGCTTAGGAGAAAACCTCACCAGTCTACAGAAGTCTCAGCAGCAAAAAGCTTTTTAATTGAATCCACAAATCTAATTTCTAAACTTTTTGTGAACATTTCCTTTGATCTGTAATCTCCCTTTGCAGCTCTTCAGGAGACTAATGGTGCTTTGTATTAGGATGAGATCTCTGACACAGCCACTGACCTGCAACATAGCCTTGGTCAAACCCCCAGATAAGCTTTTCCCCATCCTTTATACTACTTTATTTCAAGTATTTGAACAGAACTGTTAAGGAAGTGAGTCAGCAAATGGCTCCTAGAACAAACAAGCACATAGAAGTGACAGACTTGACAACATACTATGGGTTGCGCTTAGAGCACATCTCGAGTCAGGCTCTGACACTGCACAGCTACTGACTGTACCTGAGATGGCAATACCTGTGAAATATCACTCTGCAGAAGGGCATGGCCCCTTGCTGATCACTCTGGACACACACCAACATTTTATATACGTATCAGGTGAATGCCCCAGCACTCTGCTGAATTGGGCATGCCAAGGTCTGCATGTATGAACAAGGTGTACGGGTGTTTCCCAGGCACAGTCAGTCACGCTGCAGACACAGCACACAGGGACTGACGCCTGGCCAAAGGGAGCCAGCCTGGACTGTGGGTTTGGAGTAACACACATATAGCCAAATATAGACAGCTATAGGGAGGCAGCTAAGCATAACTGACCACAGAATAGACACATGGCTAATTACAACTAGTGACAGCAAAAGGAATCATTTCAGCAGGAAGCTTTTGGAAGAGGGCAAAAAGTGCTAGTGGGTTTGGAGGTGGAGACTGAGGAGTTTAGAGAATACAGGTGAATCTTTAGTGAGTTTTATTTCTCTTACTCTGTAGTCTCATTCATCAGACATTTGACTGACATTCTATGTTTTTGAAAAGCAGTTTCACTTTTCTGCACTGAAAATGTGTTACTAACTATTAACAGACTAAATAAGTTATAGTAATGTTATTTAATCAGTACCAAGAATTAACTGTCTATTTCTACAGCATCCACATATAATTCAAGGGGAAAAAATCTGATACTGATTATTTTCCTTCTGTTCTGGAAATAAGTGTTCTGGAGGTGTAGTCATTGGCACACAAAGGACCTACCATCCAGTACCACCAGCAAAAGCAGTACTGGAGAAAAATATTATAAACTAGACCTCTCAATACATTTAAGCGCAAGTGATTTTAACGTGTTGAATTTGGATGCTTTGTTGATTTATACTTAAGAGACTTTTGCATCTTCTAGTAGATCATTATTATCAGCTGCCACTGGTATTAATTCATATACAATTTTCCACTGAATATTAAACATCACAACTCATTTCTACTGTACACTAAGCTATTTTACACTTACATAGCACATGAACATAAAATAGCTGTATTCCTCTTTTTTTTTTTTTTAATAGGTTTCAAGTATTTTCAGTTTTCAGGTAAATCATAACAAGGTCTGCAGAGGAACAAACCAAACTGAAATCAAAAAATTCATAAATCTGCAGGACTTCCCAACATGTTCTTATTTATAGTGGGTTGCAGAAGCCACACTGTTTCCTATCAATTGAGCAGATCCAGGTTTTCAGCCTTCTAGCTATGCTGAAGAGCTACATTTGCAGAATAAATATTAGCAATGAATTTTAGCATAGCTGAAAATAAATATACAGCTTATATTCAGCAATGAAATGAAGCTGAAGTTAACAGTGAATTACTATGTAAGATTAGTTCTAGGAATGTAATCTGTACAGGTTCTTTGTCAGATTGATTTAGGCAGGCAGAGCTCGCTATTCTGAAGCATGCATCTCTATTTCAATTAAAAAATGTAGGGGAATAAAGTTGGCAAGAGGCAACACTAATTCCATGCCACCACCCTAAAACAGAATTGCTTCAGAATATTCGGAAAGACTCATAGTTGAAAGGAACAGAGGCTGCAGAAAAAGCTCAAGCACATAGTTACAACAATAACAAAGCGATTCATCTATGCCATGCAAGCACTTAGGTGTAAAGCTAAAAACAACAGAGTAGAACACAAAAGTTGTTTTAAATGTGCAGTATCAGTTCCCATTTGGAGAGTCAAATTGGCTCAGTTTTTGCCTTCATTCCCACTGTTATCCAGCAGCCACCACACCAAGAGCAAGTGGCTCCCGCAGCCACAGAGCTGCTGCTGCTCCCTGGGTCACTCTGGAGAGCAGTGTGGGCAGAGTGCTCCTCCTGCCTGGGCTGAGCATCACCCTCCAGGCTCAGCCTCAACACCACCATGCCCGGGCTCCTGAGGCTGAGCAGTGTGGAAAGCTGCTGGAACGCTGGGAGGGCGCAATGAACTACAAGAAACAGCAGGTGATGACAGTGATCTGAGTACTGGGGGGCCAGGGAAATACAGCCTGGGCATGGCTGACAGTGCAACAGATCCTGCACCTTTAAAACTTGAAAAAGCAAGTAAAGAACAGTCACCTAAACCTACACTAAAGCATATGAATAAAAATGTATATATTGAAAATAGCTAAATATATATATCAGGATATATATATTTACAAAGAGAGATTTAATGCATATTTGACATGTTATTTTACAGCACATAGGAACATCAATAAATGTGCCTTGTAGTTCTGTAGACACAAATTTCTGGTGTCATTAGAACTGAGATATCTCTTTACACAGGCCGTATTCATATCTAAGTCATACTGGAGTAAATCTGAACCATTTCCATCATCTGCTGACTATGGAATGGCTCTGGTTTAAACTAGAGTACTGAGATGATTTGGCCTCTTGCTTTATTAATTTAGCAAAAGAAAATTTTAAGCTGGCAATCATTTCTGTTGTTGTTGTTTTCTCCCAGAAGTATTCAACATGTACAAGCAAAGAAGCTATAATGTAGCATAATACAAAACATGTTGTTTTAATCAGTGTATTGAAGTCAAACTAGTTTATTTGCTGAATGACCTGAAATCAAGACTAGATTTAAGTCTAATAAGGTATTTGTTCCAAGCAAAAAAATATTTTCCTTTCTTTCTTTTTGATCTAAGAAAGTTTCACTCATCGGTCCTATGTGTATTATCTAGTGTAATAGGATATAATTTTTTCAGTATTTTTTTATTATTGTTTGTTATCCTTTAATCATAGAAGTGCAAAATTTAGTAATTTCATTTCTTTGTTTCCTAACAGTCTAGAAAGACGAACAGCACAGTGCAAAGTTTATCAGACTGACCGCCAGCTGGAGGGACAACTTGGTCAAGTAATTTCATGCTTGTTTTCTTCCATATTTTCTTTATAACTGCTCTAAGTTCTTCATTTGCTTGCTCTAGGTTACCTGTGGCAACGAAAGAGAAAAAGGGAGGATGGTAATTATGTTTCAACCAGCTACAATGAATGAGCTTTTGGATATTAATTACCTGTATACAATTAAAGACTGTGACAGGGATCCTTTGTGGCAAACCTAAAGTCTGTAATGTAGCAGACAACAATACTACAACTAAAGAGAAGAAAGAGCATAAGACAGTGAGTTCCTGGGGCTTTCAAATCAGCCACTCACTGCAGAGGTCAACTGTGATTTACAGACCTTGGTCTCCCTCTGTCACTTCTTCCACTTAAACTTTCTGGCAAGTGACAACTTGCTCTTTACAAGCCACTTCTTTCTTGATCCAAAGCTGAGCCTTTATTTGTTTAACCACAGTAATTACTCAGTTGTACAGGCTTGAAAGTTTAGGCAACTGAGCAGTTTTTCATTGCTTTCAGTGCTCACCCAAATCACAGTGATCCCTAAGGGTGCTTAATCTATTGCCAATAGAACTCAAATTCTGCTGAAAAGGGCAGAAGGTAGAAAGGAGTAAAAGATGGTGAGAAAAAGTTTAAAAAAGAGGTATGAAAAAAGAAAGATTCTTGAAACATACCACTCTTTTTAAAACCTTTTCCCTCTTTGATGCAAATTACAAAAATCCATTCAACCCAGTCAGAACTGGCCTCAACCAGACTGGGGATGTTGTTTTCAAGTGTGCAAAAGCAGCAGTGGCACCAGTGTGGGATCCAAGGCACCAAGCTAAAAGGCAGTGAGAGAAAGGAGCACCTTGGCTGGGCAGGAAGGGGAACTCATTCATTCCTTGCAGTAGAACTCTGTTTTGCCTCTGTTGAAAGTTTTTATCTGATCAGATGAAAGCACAGAATAATCTCTGAGGTATGTCAGGCTCTGGCCTCACTATCCCTTTCCTGTTGTTTTCTACCAAAGATTCCCAGCAACAGTGAATAAAACCCATGATCCGAAAGCAAACCAGATCCAGTGAGACCAAGGCAGCCTTACTCATGTCCAACAAAATAAATAAATTGTAACTTTTCATCATTGTAGCTTCTGACAAATGCAGAAAGGTTTTACAGTGAAGAACCTTACCTTCTGTTTTTATCTTTAGAGCAGTCCTAACCAGAGCAAACAAAGTAGCATTGAACATGACGGTTCCATCACTGTTTAGGGGCATATTCATGGCTACTAACCTCTGAAAATGAGAAAAGAAAAACAAATTTTGACATTGCTTTGGTTGGAAAAAAACCCTCCTGTAATGTTAATTTTTGAAAAGCTGATATATTTGAAGAATAATATCATCAAGAGGCATAAAAATAAGATAAATTCTTCAAAGCTGAGTTTTTCATCTTAGCCTGAAATAAAATCCAGGAAAACTTGAGAGTGAATGTAACCTTGTGAGAAGACAGGATTACTGTGCACACATGACAAAAGAGGAGCAGAATGGATGATCTGCAAGAGAAACCAAGACAGAAAATCAGGTTAACACCAACCTTGCAAGCCACTCGGTGAGGGCACAACTTGCCAAATCCAAGCGGTGGCTGGATGCGCCTCAGCAACGTAACCACATCCAGGTGCTTTATCCTGCCCCTGGAACCAACACACACCAGTTACCAAACAGCCACTGTCCAAAAATATACTATGCTCTGCTTTTGCTGGTTTTACCAAATAAATTATATCAGAGAAATGATCTGACTTACTTTGCTTCAGGGTCATATTCTGACCATATCCTTTTGAATTCATCCAAATGATGGGGACCCAGAATAGACCAGTCACGTGTCAAATAATCAAAATTATCCATAATGACAGCCACAAATAAGTTTATAATCTAAAAAATAAGTAATTAAGAACAATTTGCCTTGATTATTTTGAATTGATTTTTTTTAAAATTAGTATGTAGAAGGTTAAAAATTTAAACAAATAAATTGATGATTTTGGGCAAGTATCATCGAATATCACAAAATATAATTGCATTTAACTGCCTGGAACTCTATCAAGTAATGACATAACAAGAACATGATTCTATTATAGAGTACTCTGTTTTTGACACAGGCTGCAGAATGGTTTTCTCTTCCTTGATTTGCCAGATCCCACTACATTACACTGAAGAATAGGTAGATCTCAGGAAATACTTTCTGTATAATAAGATTCAATTTCATGGTAATAAGACTTCTGAATACATTTTGTTAACACAGAAGGTGATACAGAGCAGCCGAATGTGTGTGTTCACATCAGTTCTCAGAATTTTGCTGGACCAATCTCCTTTTGCGAGGAGATCAGTACCACAACAAGAACAAATCAACAAGCTTAGACCAGACACCTGCAATGAGGAAAAACATATTTCAATGATTATTTTAGGGCAAATAATTCATTATGTCATGGCTTTGGGTGAAAGGTTATTGTTCATATCTCATGTGCTCAAGGTGAGCACTCTTGTAGAGACACAAATCCAAATTCTGCTAAGTTTAAATAATACAAATAGCATTTACTAGTAAGTCAGAAGAATTGCAGCTTTATTACTACTGAATACTTCATGATATTATTGAGAAATGCATTAAATAATAGCTAGGAAAGGACTGTAAACTTAAGCTTTCCAAAGTGCAGGCAACCATCCTATACCCATGCAGTCACAAGAAAATCTTGTACATGGAAATTTAGAATCACAGAATAGTCTGGGTTAGAAAGGACCTTTAAAGGTCATCTAGTCCAACCTCCTGCAATGAGCAGGGACATCTCCAACCAGATCAGGTTGCTCAGAGCTCCATCCAACCTAACCTTGAATGTTTCCAGGGATGGGGGGCATTGACCACCTCTCTGGGCATCTGTCCCAGTGTTTCACCATCCTCACTGTAAAAATTGATATAAGATACAGGATTTAAGATACTGCATGGAAAAATAAAACCTCACCAAAATATTCTGCATATGGGATTTTTAATCCTGCTCTCAACTCACTGCTCTTAATTTAGAAGAAAGTCAAAATGCCAAAAGCTCGTTGCTGTTAATAAACACAAGCTAAACTCACCAAAAATGCACAAAGCATGTAAAAACTGATAAAATAAATTATGGCAAAATTGCTTCCACATGTGTATTCCTCTCCTGGATTATAGTCGGATTCCGGGTCACAGCGTTTTCCAGGCAAACATGCCAACATGATCTCCTGCCAGGCTTCTCCAGTTGCACACCTTTGTAAGGTCACAAAGATAAACTGAGCATTATTTTATCAAAATGGATTAAAGACATATTCATTTTTTTGAGTTCTGAGAAAATGCTGGGAAGCTGTACAAGTGCAAATGAGAAGACAGGAGAATATTTCAAAGCAGGAACTAATAAAAAAAAAGGAGCAAGTTTTAGAACTGACAAGTATAGATCTGACATTGCGGATATATTTTACAAGGTAAACTAACGCATCATAAGGATTGTATGTAAAACTTTGAAGCCCAAACTGTGATTTACAAGTGATATTACAGTGAAGCTGCTGTGTGTGAAAGCAGTGTTGGGTATGAAAATCTGTCATAAAAGCTGAAATTATCTATTTGTAAAGGATTAACTGCCCTTTCCTCAGTGTGGCTGAAGAAATACTTGCCTCTAATTTCTGCTATTGTATTTCTTGCATAGTTGTGTCAAGCCTGTGTACAGGCCCATGATTTCAAATTTTTAAAAGACAACCACACATCTATGACATTTTTGGCTGCATTCATGGTCTCGTTTCAAAGGCAGAAGTCTTTACACTCATAAAGCAACTTAGATCACAGTGGGTGATGACCTGCTGGTTTTGCCAACCAGGAGAGTACAAATGCACAGGAGCCAAGTGGAGGTACAGAATCTCAGCTCAGGTTGTTACTTTTAGAGGCATCCCTGTTCCATGCCATTCTCTCTCCTTGCTCCAGCAATCACTCCTGGCAAACATTTATCTTCTTCTTAAGCTCTCCAGTGATGGACATTCTGTATTTTCATCCCCCATCAGGATTTAGCTACATTTGCAATCATGAAGTTTTCCTACTGCTCACCTGATATTGCCCTTCTGCAAGTTATACCCTCTACCTTTTGTCAACTCTTCAGTAAATGTAAAGAACAGTTTATTTTTTTCATTTCTTCCCACTGTCACACTGGTTGTACTGGTAAAGATTTCAGGAAGGACACATCTTTTCCACCTTCCCAATATGCCCACAGTGATATCAGGGCTGACTCTGTTTGGGCTCCACCTGAAGAAAATAACTGCACAAACGAGGTGTTTCACAACAGCTGTAATGAGCTGAGGTCTGTGTCACCTCATTAAAACCCTGCTGTGCCAAAGGACACTTAGCATAGACATAGGGAGTATGTGCTTGTTAAGCTGAGTTGATTCTCACCTGAAAACACATTTTGAACATTTTTCATAGATCTATGAAATGAGATCATTAAGTAAGAGTTCAGGTTTACTCACCTGAAGAGAAGAAGCACAGCTTGGGGGAAAGTCTGAAAATTGTTGTTTCTATTTATTTGATTGTTGTCCCTCATGGCCACTTTTCCAAATACCTACAATAAACCCGGATTTTGACTTTCATCCCAACAGCATGTTGTTTTCATTTTATGTTACCAAAATCCTTCCTGTGCTTGTAAATCTTGTACATATATCCTACTCTTGATTAACCACAGACTCAGCTATGCCTAAATCTTTAGCTAGATTACTTTCCTAATGTTATTCTTTTCATGTGGAAAAGACTTTTTTTAAAGAAAAAAAAAGAAAGTAGGAGTTTTGATGTCTGACTCCCAAGTCTGTAGCCAAAAAAAAAGCTATGCAATCCATCATATATCCATGCATAGGAATAAACTTCACAGTACATCGAGAAAGAGCAGCTCCTTTCAGCAAACCAAGATATTGTAAGCTCACAGCATGTTCTCCTCCTGCATCTTTTTGCATCTTCTGACCACTAAAATCATACCCAAGAAAGGATTTTTACATTACTCTGATTTTTACATTGCCTTGTGTGTAGCACCAAGGGCACATTTCAACAGGCACCTCAGGAGCCAAGTCTCAGCCCAGCCTGTGCCACTGTTCAGCGCTCCAAGTGTGCCATTACCTGCATCCCAATGACAGCGTAGATGAAGAACAGCATGGCAATCAGGAGGGCAACATAAGGCAGAGCCTACAAACAGGACAGATGCATTGTCTTTTAATAATTTCACCACATAATTTCTGCTTCCATTTACAAAAACAATTTCTCTGTACAACATAGACTTTTCCAAACTTTTTCTTCCTCTGCAAGTGCTTAAAATATTATTACCTGTCACTCTGAAAATTCTGCTGCATACAATGAACCTGAGCTTCATTGTATTTTAGATCATTTCTGTCAGCAATCCAGAGGGAGGAATCATCTTTAGCATTTTTAATTTTATTTGCATTACTGGTTCTGACAACACAAACATACTTCATCCTATACACTTACCGAGTTTTATTAACTTCACCTCCATCAGTTCTCAGGAGCAATGAATCAAGTATCTGTTACACATGAATTTTTTTTATATATAAAAATTGTGTTACATTCTTCTTTTCTAGCCATCTAACAAAATGTGTGGAATAAGAGATCTATGTATGTCAAATTTATTCTATCCCTTTTCAATACACCAAATATTTTTAGGAAGAACCACAGAATTCTCACAGTAACAGCTAATATTAAATGACAAAGAATGACCCTTGGACTCACTGAAGTAACTGGTGAAGTTTATTTTGGCATTACTATGCAAATATATTTAAATATGCCATTATTGACTGCATTAATTTTAGGAGGTGGGGGGTTTTTTCCCTCTACAGGGTATTGCCTCATAAAATCTGGTGTATAAATGGTTGGAATTATAAAGTAAATTTAAATTAATTTTACTAACCTGGAATGACTTGATAAATGTCCACAGTAAAGTTCTGATTCCTTCTCCTCTGCTAAGCAGCTTCACCAACCTCATCACCCGGAAGAGACGGAAAAAAGTGATGGAGATCCTAGCGCTGTCCTCAGAGTTCTGAAGAGCATCATGGAGAAGTCAAGCCAAATACAAACTCAAACATGCAACACTTCCAGAAAAACAACATAAAATGCAAAGGTGGAAAAGGTAAGATTTGAAAATGTATCTTGAGGGCCTGTTCACCTTGGTAACCATGATATGAAAGGAAAAATTACATGCTGAAAACACAGGACCTGTAGAAATGCTTCACACATCACATGCATTTCCAAGTTTTCTGGTTTGTTAATAGGATCATATTGGGTTTGTAGTAGACTTCAATAGAACATTGACAATGAATGCAAACCACTGCATAACACCTTTGCAGTAAGACAGTTATGAAAAATACAGAAAAAAATTGGTGGAAAAAAGACATGGTAAAAAGAATAAACTCAAGTAGAGGTAAAACCACTGGGGTCAGTTTACTGATCTTACCCCAGACTCATCAGTTGTGACTGTTTCAGTTGGCTTTGGCTTTAAGAAATTAAGAACATTAAATATTAAAATCAAAGATCAAAAATCAGATTAACCATAAATAAAATGCAGAACATTTTTCACTTCCATATTTACATGAACACCTTTCAACTCAATATACATCCTGAAGAAAACATTAATACCCTTATTAAAACCATCCTCTTGGCATTTCATGTTGGCTGACTCATTAAAAAATGGCTGGCTGACTCATACTAAAATCTGCTTGTATAAAACATGATTAAAAGACTCCAAGGAAAGTAAATATGAAATAAAATATCTGCTCCTATGTAAGCCAAACAAAATTAGCCATCAATTTCCACAGGTTGTATGAAATTATAGCAGTAAGCCCAATTAAAACTCCAGAACAAAGCTTCCTGGTCAAGCTAGCCTTTTGAGGTCCCTTTTCTGCCGTGCTCTTTTTTAGGTTTAATTTCCCCATCACTGGAATCTAACCTGAATTGTGTTTTATATCCCTTAAAGCAAAGTTAATTGACTTGAGATTACTCAGTGATGAACACTGGGTGTTTCAGTGCTTTATAAGGACACACTGTCACTCTGCCAAAGTGACAGACAGACAGTTTTACTCAGTGCCATGAAGGTTAACACTTCCCCAGCAGTGCAAATGTGAAAGCAATCCTTGAACTCTCTCACCATCTGCAAAGTTCTCGTACACCTGAGCTGATGTCACAGGATCAGGCAGGAAGAAAGGGCTTCAGCACCGACTGACCCCTCTGGAGCAGGTCCGTGCAACTCTCAGGAGCTCCAGGGAGGAGGAAGGCACACGCCAACTCCTTGTTCACAGAGCTAAACTCTGTGTCCCATGAAGAACAATCTCACTTTTCTATTTTTAATCTCTCTGTCTGACTTTGGAGAAACTGTCCCAATATCCTACATGGTCTGACACTGCAGAGCAGCTGGTACAGCTAAAAGGACCAACATCCTCTGCTTGCCTGTGCACCGAGATTTGCAGCAGCTTCTCCCGAAGCTAAACAGAAACATTTATAGCAGGAGAACAAATGGGATTCTGGACGTTAGATTCAAGTGATGGGTCTTACCCTCTTGCCTAAAATACCCTTCTTTTAAAACCTTTCAACAATTCCTGTCACACAGAGTGGCAATGAACGTGATACCCCCCAGTGCTGCTTCCAACACCCTGTGGATGCCTCTGTCACACTCAATGCCACACTGCTCCCACTAAAATCCAGTGTTGGTGGTTACTCAAGATAAAACTTGAGGAGAAGGAAGGGGAAAGAGAGGAGTTGATTCTGCTGAAAATGTATTATACAAACATACTATGGTCAAAAAAAATGATAAGAGGTAGTACTTTTTAAAAAGCAGATCATTATTAAATTACTAATTGTTTTCTCTATTACCTTTTTCCAAAACTTAAATAATATAATATAATATAAAGGTAACACAAGGGGAAAATGCAGTAAAAATAATTGTTTGCTCAACTATGTGCAATCTACATATAGATACATTACTGCCCTGCCAGGGTATCACTAGATTCTGAAACAGAGAGTCTTAAAACTGTTTAAGAAATTACTACTATATTTATGCATAAATTAGCCAAAACCCAGATATCCTTGTTAAACTTCAGTATTTGTACAATCAGCTGGAACACCTAAAGTTTCTAAGCACTTATATAAAATACATAGAAAATATGCTGCCAATAAAAGACAACTGGTTTATTAGACATTCCCTACATATTTAAACAATTTGAAATAAACCCATCAAACTATAATTAAGAAGAAATTCAGTATCACAAGCGTCATGTCAAAATATCACAAAATGGAAACAATCTTGCAAAGCTGTCTACCCACATCCATCCCAAACCTGCACTAGCACACACAGCCCCACACTGCTACTACCATTTTAGCAGAATAAAAAACCCTTTTAATCTGAAACTTGAAAAGAAAAGGGTTTCACTATAGCTACTGCAGATGAAGCCTGAAATGTCATATTAATGTCTGGTGATTGACTCATGTTGAGCTTTATACTGTCTTAAATAGTGAGCAAATACTTAAATAACATTAAATATTTTGCATCATGAAAGAACAAAGTATTTGACAGATACAGACCAGATTTAATTCCAATATCATCCCAAATTTAAACTTAAAGTAAAATGCTAGGTTTGGCATTTGGAAGTTTTTCCTGCCAGCTTTTATAGGAGCAGGATTGGGCACCAAATAAGCTGGGAACAGTATCAGGATAGTGACATGTAATGAGAGAGAAAAAGGACACTTTGGTCCTACATATTTTTATTTAATGGCTTTTCCAAAAGAAAAAAGTTACTTTGCATTATGACTTGGTTATGAATAAAGCCATCACAAAAGGAAAAGCTGGTAAAAAAAAAAGCTTTTCTATACGTAACTATCTTAATAATTATTTAATTCTCACTTTTGAAAATGCTGGGACCAGATTACCCCAACTATGTGAACAGGCCTACTGCAGGTGCTCAGGGATGATGAACCCTCACATTTTTTTTTGGCTGAAGGTCACTGAATGCGTTTGTGTGTGCACAGTGGTATATGCCCAGGACTGAATGAGGCACATTCCTCTCAGCTTCTTGGAACTAAGCAGCCCTAATTGCTTGTTTCTGATGGCTGATCTGATACTGCTGGTAAGTGTTAGGATGTCATATCCATGAGATTACAAATTACAGACACTGGAAAGTGCAGGCCAGTAATGAAAAACACTTTGTTCACAGAAAGCAAATTTTGCAATAATACCAGGGTGGAGATAGATGCTAGAAACAAACTATGAACCTGAAGTCCTCATACCAGAGGAGTTTTTTCTATTGGAGCTGAAAATATTCACCTTCTGCCCAGCAATGGCCAAGTGTTTTGGCTTTGACATTTTAAAGTCAGCATATCTAATTTTTTATCCTCTTTGGCATTTCTCTCTGATAATAGAGCAGCTTGGTTTATGGTATTAACTATAATGAAGCTAATACAGTGATATACCTCAAAGAAAACATTATTCATACTTATTTATAAAGGAAATGCTCATTCAGGAGACAAAACCAGCTCATGGTTATGTGTGTTCATCCAGCATGAAGCACTACTCAGATCTAGGAAACTCGGGTAAAGATAACACAATCTTCAGCTCTAACAACAAACAGATTGACCAACCCAGAATGTCTGCTTCCTGCAGAGACAGAAAAAACATACACTACCCCAAGACAATCTTGTGTGCAGTGGGAGGGTATTGTGTGCCTGTGCACATGTAAGGAGGGGCACATTCTGTATATGCAGGGAAAGTGTTAAAATAGACCTGAGACTAAGCAGGGGGCAGGCTGAGCAGAGACTGTCTCTGTGGGTGATGTCTGCTGCTAAGAATGCAAATAAATACATGTCCTGTGGTCAGACAATCTTCCTCCAGCCTCCTCTTCCATCCATCATTCCAATGCTACTCAGTCCCAAATGCTTTAGGACTGCCTGGTCATTATTAAGATTTTTTTTTGCCCTCCATGGGACTGTGTGATTCCTAAGATGACAGCTGTGATTTTGGGATCACTGCTAGGAGACTGGTAAAGGGCACAGCTGGAATAAATGAACATCTGCTTTCCCTGCTTGGCTCACAGACATCCTGCCATGAGGGCAGAGACTGCCTTCATCATTCTTTCTCTGTCAGCCACGTGCCAGCCACACTCAGAGCCTGGCTCAGCACAGCACTTCAGAACTGTGTCATTTTAAGCCAATTCTTAAATACTTCAAATAGGCAGTAATATAGGAGTTTTCTTTTTTAGCTAATCAAAGTGCAACAGAACAGCTTTCTTCCCCAAGCAATGCCAACCCTCAAAAAAGGTTAACCAACGACCAACCTCAATTTCTGACTCACTGATTAACATGTTTGCAACCTGCTACCATTATTGGTCAAGTTTAATGCTGCTTATGAAAAATGTAGCACATTTCCTAAGCAGGAATTCCTCATTACGCTGTTGACATTGCAACAATTGTTAAAAATAAACATCCTGACTAAAAAGAACTTCAATGTCAAAACCATAAACAGTGTGAAACAGATTGCATCATGCATTGGAAGCAAACTGTAGGTCTGTGCTTAAGAAAAAAAACCAAACATGGTGAAGAACAGTGGGTATTAGTATATGGTGCTGGTCAAATGCTTCTTTTTAACATTGTGCTGAAGGGTGCAAGAGTTTGCCAGAACAAATGAACACATAATGACAATGTTATCATCACTGTGAATATAGAAGGAGGCATCTGAATGACAAACACATATGATGACAAGAGCACACAGGGAAACATCCAGGTTGCCAAAATATCTCCAGAAATGTGTACTGTACATGTGTCATATACACATACAATATGTTCAGAGAATAATTACTGGAATTCAGATGTGTGAGCGAGCAATTTTCTCCATAGTCTTATCAGTGCTTCCCATTCAATGTGAACCAAATGCTCAGAAACAGAATTCAATAAAAATTTTGAGTCAATGTGAACAACCACAGAGAAGGTAAAAACATTACCTTTTCCCTCATAAAACATGCATTTAAAACTCATAACTAACATGTTAATGACATTGGGTATTATATGATAACTAATAAATATTCAATTGTGCAAAAAAGTAAATAAATTATTAATGTTAACACCTTCATGAAAGCAGAACAGAAATTTATTTCTGTCTCCAAATTAAATACTGCAACACAGTAGAGATTTCATATTCCAGTAAGACTTCATAAGAGAAATCAAAGCCATATGAGAGTGTGGTGTTCTGACCTATCCTTAAGTCTA